>JAOEHY010016603.1:0-19119 GCA_025447955.1 Psilopsiagon aurifrons | reverse complement strand
GGAAGCTGCTCTGAGGTCTCCACGCAGCTTCTCTTCTCCAGGCTGAACAGCCCCAATGTTCTCAGCCTGTCTTTGTAAGGGGAGGTGCTCCAGCCTCTGATCATCCTCGTGGCCTCCTCTGGACTTGCTCCAACAGCTCCATGTCCTTCTTATGTTGAGGACCCCAGAACTGCACACAGCGCTGTGTTTTTGCTCTCAGGTTTTGCTTATTTATTTTTTATCAATGTTTGGGTAATACCTGCAGTACTTGTCTATGATATTATTGATATTTTGATTTATTTTGTATATCACTGGGACATGTCATATCATTCATATCCACTAATGCCTATTTATCTTCCTTATAGTTTCCTGTATTGATACATCAGCTGCGTGCAGCTGCCAACTGGGATATGTAAGTAATGTTATTTTAAATGTTTGTTTGAATAAGGAATTATGGCAGAATTTTATTAAAGATGTTCTTTAACAAAGTATTTAAGTGTTTGAGCCTGTCAGACTTTTGTGCTATCTGACTGGCAGTGCGGTGATAAATAGTAGAACACCGAATATTTTAAGCATTGAATTCATATATTCCAAAGATCGTGGTAAATCTCTAAAAAATTATCTAGAAGTAATGTAATTTAGTGTATGAAACTGTTACTCAAAATCACTGACTAAACCAACCTATACTGTGACAGTGGTGAAAGAAATACAGCTTTTTTAGATGCCTGTTAGTAATATTCCGGTGTGATAGTGCCCTCTGCTGTTCTTTTCGTAAATACTGATTTTTATTTCAATTTAGTGAAACTTTTGAAACTGATTTGCTGATACGAATCTAATTTCAGTTTTGTCAGCTAGACTGAAAAGTTTCAAATGATCTTTGTGTTACAAGAGCTCTGAACGTGAGCATGACTAATTAGTGAGACCATAACAAACTAAAGAATCTTCATTCTTCAGTGCTTAAGGAAAGAAATGTCTTTATGCATGAATTTATTGCTGAATTGAACTGAAATACTGACATAACACTGGCCCAGGGTGCCCAGAGGAGCTGTGGCTGCCCCATCCCTGGCAGTGTTCAAGGCCAGGTTGGACAGGGCTTGGAGCAGCCTGCTCTATTGGAAGGTGTCCCTGCCTGTGGCAGGGGATTAGAAGTAGCTATGGTCTCTTCAAGCCCAAAGTGGTCTGTGTCTCTATGATTCTGTAAGAGGAAGAGGTGAGCTGTAAATAGCAATTCAAGTATTTTGTGCCCTTTGTAATCTGTGTAAAGCATAAACAAGACAATTGTCTTTATGGTATTCTTGAAGTAGTTTTTATGGACCTACTTTATTTGATACATACCTACTTTGTTATTCAGACGTGTCAGAGTTGCTCGACTGATTGGTTTACTGGCATTGCACACGTCGGAACTTGGTGATGGTGTACCCATTTCTGAGGTAACTTTCCTTCTTTTTCTTTGGGGGAGGAGTAGAAGGGGGAATTTTGTTAATGCTTTTGTTATTTATGTCAGAAACTTTCACAGTTTTTTTCTGATCCCTGCTTTATTTTTTCCTGGTGTAAATTTGAATGTAATTAATTTAGTTAATGTATAAACTCCTGAGTTTATTCTGCGTAGTTGCGATTCTGGTCTTTGCAGAACTACCCACAAATGAAGCTCACCTTTTTCTGTCCTTTTCAGAAAATGAAGTAGTCGCTGCCATACTTCTCATGCTTGTGTGCGTTATAAGAAGCGTTGACATATTTGGGTGTCTGGAAATGTAATTATTACCATTAGTATAAAATAGTGTAATTGATTCCAAAATGCAATTGAGATGGAACTTATTTGAGATTCCTCGGTGTTTTTGAAGAATGGAGGTAGGGAAGGACAAACAGTTTTCTTTGGAGGATGAAAATATTTGTAATCCCTTTCTTCATTTTGCATGCTCAATAGTTGTTTGAAACAGAAGACTGATAGACAAAGTGATCTTACTGTCCTTGTTTGCATGTGACACATGCATGCAAATTGTGTGAACTTGGCAAAATCTGCTGTTTAGTGACTGTTCAAAGAGTGAATATGACATTATTTCTCCTTTATGAGGTGAAGTCAGTATTTGAATACAGTGGATGTTTGAATGTGAGAAATTAGTGCTAAACACACATAGCAACTATGCCTCCATGCAGTGCAGATCTAGTCATCAGAACATGTAGGTATAGGTTAATAGGTGATTTTTTTGGCAGTGCAGCTAAGGAAGTTTTTGTTGTTCTAGGTCTCTGTGGTTTCCTCTTAATAATATTAAGAGTTATTATGATTATCTTGCTATGTTGCTTAACAGTTCTGTAGTGAAATCTGAATTGAAAGCATTATTGTTGTTACCTTGGGTTCTTTGTTTTTTAAAGTTATGAAGTGGGCAAGGAGTCCTTGTGGTTACGGTCACTGAAGTTTGGGCAAAGGCTTTCAGTATTGACAGTAGAGTGTCAGTCAAATTCCGGGTCACAATTCAGGTGCGCTCTTGTATGTGGCAGATTTTTTCTGGTACTTAACTTTAAGTTTCAGTGAAAATACTCAAAATTATTCTTGAGATATCCATGTAACTTATAATAACTTAGTATGACACCAACCCGTGAAGCAGATTCGTAGTTCACTTGTTCAAAATTGGTTTGATAAATTAACTTAAGATCATGAACTTCATTTTGTGTCATTTCCAGAAGCTTGTTTCCGTTTCATATCTTCACAAAGCAAGGTATCTTGAGCGTAAGTAGGAATTCACAGCAACAAAAGGTCATCAGATTTGGGGTTTTTTGGGTGTGTTGTTACTGGTATTGGATTCATGTTTTACTGGTCAGCTACCTGTAAGAAGGCCTGAGCTTGGTGAAAACCAACTTTGTCAGATATATTCTGGCGTGCTATGTACACAAAGCTTGCTTTTCCATTTTTTGTCACTCAGTCACAAGCCTTTTGCAGATTTTTGTTACCTCATTATGGACTCAACCAATTATTTGTGTTTTCCTTTGTAGTCTTAAGTACTGCAGTACTTAATAGACTTGCACAAGGACACATGTTAAAATTGGCTCTTCATTTCTACCCCTACTCACTTTTGCTCAGTTCTACATTTATTTAAGGATAGTTCCTGTAACTTTGAGGTTGAATCTGCTCCGTTAACCTTGCTTAAGTGATTGTTAAATAGGAGTAATATTAAGAACTGAAGAAGCAGAAAAGCTTCAGGAAGGAAGCCTCCTCCTCATTTTACAGACTAAAGTAAACTTTCACATACTGTATGACAAAAGCCTTTCTTTTATATATATAAATAAAATAGCGAATGAATATTTTTATTTAAGTTTTAATACTTAAGTTTAAATTAAATTGTTAATTAAAAGGATTAATATTTTACTTACTTCTTAATATATGTTTTTAAAGTTCCTATTCAGGGTAATGGTGAGTAGCAGTTTGTTTTGAATGTAGCCACTGGAGGTCACCAAACCATGAAACTAAAATGCAAGTGAACTACTGTTCCACAAACGAGCCAAACGTGGAACTGTGCTCTATCTTTATTCTGCTGAGGTATTCTGATATGTAGGTCATATTAGAAAACAAATCATAATAAATGTTTATATCTGTGAAATCTCTTGCAGTTGATCTGTTTCTAGTTAAGTATTTTTTAGGAGAATATTGCATGGGTTAATAAGGATGAGACTGATCTTAGAATACAATACGGAGATTGATCTCTTCCATAATTGAAGATAAAGACACTTTATATGTGGTTTCTTCTATCCGGCAGTTGCAGTAAGTGTTGATAGGTGAGGTTTGTTTCTGACTCAGCAGTGGTTTCTTTTTTCTTTGAATTGCCCTTTACAGATCTGAATCATCATTTCATCTGATTTATTCCTGGTTATCTGAGGAAAACACATAAACTCAAAAATATTATCTTTGTATTTAGAGTTTGAAACTGGTTGTTAAGGAAGTAGATTCTATTAGAAAAAATAATCCTTTCTTTCCAGGATGCAGAAAGAAAAATCTGCATCATCTTCTTACAGATAGAAAAACCTTTTCCAGGTTAGGGGGGCTTGCTTCCATGTGTATCTATTTTGACTTATTTGTTAAAAGAAGCTCTTGTTCTTTCCTCTGTGTGAACAGATTGGGCATTCTGCCGTGTAGGAAATACAAAGTTTCACGTTCAGTCTTTTATGTTAGTGAGAGATTGATAGAGCTACCTCACAATGCCTCTATGTTAGGGAGCAGTATCCTCCTTTGACTGGTAGGAGGCAAGCCATCTCCACCTATCAAGTCTCTCTGCCTGTCTTTTGAAGGCAAAAATCTAATCCTTTTCCTTACCCCTTTAAAATTTGCTGATTGGGTATATTAGTCTCACACTATGACCTAGGTAGCTCTGCCTGGTCTTTTACAGGCCTGGGTCCTCCACTGCTCTACTGAATGTTTAAAGGGCTCAGCGAACCTGTTACAGACTTCATGCTTCATGTTCCTTTGCAAAGCCATTGACTTATGGAATGCCGTGACCAAAATAATAAACTAAATATCCCATAGAGAATGACAGCATATTAGAATGTGTCTGTAATATTGAGCTTAGAGTGTGATTCCTTTGCCAAGCGGTGGAATATCTCGATTTCTGATTTCATCCAGATTGAAACTCCATGTAATTGGGGCCTGTGTATTTCTGATGTTTTGAAGTACAATTTGGTGGTTGTTTTCTACAGTTTTAAAGCACTTACATCATTACAGGTGTAGTTCAATGCCCTGTGAACTCATACGTAGGCTCTACCTAGTCTTTAGTCTAGACCTACAGTTTGTTGTCATTCAGATCCATACACAATACCAATATGAAGTCATGTTCCTAGCTTATCTCTGATAACTCCTGTTTCTAGGTCTGTCCACATCTGCCCATATTGTAAGGAGATTCAAATAAAATTGGTTTCATTTGGCCATTTATTCCCAAGTTTTTAGTTTTAATGCTTCTTTTTTTTATTATTGGAAAATACCTTTTTAAGTCTGCTCACAGATGATCATAATTTCTGTGTTCCCTCTAAGGGCACTTTCCTTGCTTTGCCCTGCTGCCTCTATGCGTAAAAACCAGCCAAACAAAACCCACCTCAATGAAAACCTTTAGGCAAGAAACAGAAGCTGCAGCAGAATGTGTGCATGAGTACTTACGTATGTGCACACATGCAGATGTCCACTGTTTTGTAAAGTGATTAATCCAGTAGAATAACTTTAAGGTTTTAATCAGGATTGACACAATACTTTTGTAACAGTGAGAGGAAGTTCCATTCAAGTTTTTTGAGTGACTTTTAGTTAACTTTCAACCTCTGTGGTGTGTTCGATTTCATTTTCAGCAATATGGTCCACTCATTATAACCTGTATACTTGCCTGGGGCATGTGGCAGGAATGCAAACATTTCCATGATCAATATTTCTTAGGTAATTGAGCCTCTGCTGGCAGAAAGTCATGGTGTGTTTGAGAAAAGTTCTTCTGAGTTAACAAACAGAAAATGTAGATATAATAAATGACAATCTGTCAAGCATGACAATTCTGGGTTGCTGGAGAAATAGTAAAACCTTTTATCATACTTGAAGAAAGATACTTTATTCCCCACTCTTTCCCCTTCAAAAAGTTAATTTTATCAACCCTGTTAATCTGGCTTGGTTTATGTTTAAAGTCTAAACCAAGTTGGTAATGGAAAACAAAGAGATTTTCAGCTAGGGAACTGAAAACTTACATTACTGATTGCAGGATTAAATCATTCTTTGCATTGTTTGTAGGTAAATTGCCTGACTAAAGCAAAAGCTGTACCCTTTTAAAAGACATTTAATTGCTTGACGCTGTTTACTTTTTTTTCCTTGAGAGATGAAATAGTACATTTTTGCATTGAAATTCTATCTGTTGTGCTGCTAGTATATCTCTTTGCAATAGTCTTCCATTTAGTCAGTTTTTATGATAGTGGAAGTGCTGGGTTTATTTTGGTTTGATTTTTTTCCTACAAGTCTGTTATGTTCAGGATAATGAAGAGCAATGCCGTAGGATCCCTTTCTTCAAGTGAATAGCTATCTGCATCTCTGGAAAGTGAAAAGCTATAAAGCTATCTGGCAGACTTTTGTCTGTGTTTTCAATATTTCATTCAAGATTCTGAGCATTATTTATATCCTCCTTAATCGGTGTTATGAAGCATGGCAGGGGATTGGAATTGGGTGATCTTAAGGTCCTTTCCAACCCTAACAATTCTATGTCAGTGTTCTCCTTCACCTACTTGTATCATAAATATAATAGTGACCTGGACTATTAAGCTCCAGAGAGAAGCTTGTTAAGGGAGAATGAAGGGTAATGTGGTAAGGGAAGACAGGCCCTCAATTCCCATCCATGTAGAGATTTTAGGAAATCAGTGAGCATACGGATGCTCTCTTGGAGTTAAGATTAAAAACAGCTTCCCATCAAATGTTATGATTTTAATTCCCACCCCATGCTACTTCCAGGAACTTTTTGGCAAAGACAGAAGTGAACACATTGATTTGGGTCTAGTTCTTTTTTATGCTTATTAAGTGTATTGTTTGTAGTTGGGGGAATGAATTTACCTTCAGTATTACTCTTTATGCTATTATAACTTATCATAGTTATTATGATTATACTATTATAACTTTCTATATTCATTATTTCAGAAGTAAACTTACTTGTATGAATAAAGAAGAACACTAAAATTTACTTCCATTTTGGAGTGAAATATTGGGGGGAGAAGTTACCTCCGTTCTTCTGTATGTGTGCTTGAAGCTGATGTGCAACTTGGGCGTAAGATTGCCATATTTAAGTCGATTATGTATAGAATAACACATTGTACATCAGAGAACACTTTAAAAGGATTCTTCATAATTGGTTATATTGCTTGGAAGTGCTTCATGTCTCACCAGACAGCTTGTGGGACTGTTTTCAGTTTACATGCTTTCCTGTCATCATAGATTTTGTTGATTGTAACCATTTGATACCTTTGCCCATCTCTATTGTAATATTTGTGCAACACAAGCTGTGAGATTTCTGTTTGAAGTATAATGTGACTTTGTTTTCTGGGCCTGTGGCCCTTCCCACTGCAGTTCTTTTTAAAGTGGAAAGTATTTCCTGTTTCAATTGCTCTGCTTCAGGCTTTTCATTTTTGCATAGTCATTTGCAAAAGTCATTGTAAAAAGCATTGCAAAGTCATTTGCTCCTTCACAGTTATCTACTGCTAAAGAAACATAATTATCTCACAAAAATACTGTTAAATAATGGCTTTAATGCAACTAGTATTTGAAGCTTAAGATCTCAATATTTTACCTGTCAGGAAAAAAACAATTATCATAAAGAATTTAAAATGCAGCTGTTTAAACTTTATTGTATGGCATTCTGTAATTCCTTTCTTTTTTTTCAGTTCCCTTCTGTGCATTCTGATGTCACCATACAGTGAGGAATACAGTTTGAAGTGCCACTTAGTTAAAATTTGTAGCTAAAAGAAATAGCTTTTCCACTATGGAATAATCACTTTCTAAATTACTTTCTGTTTTACTTTTTATACTTAAATTCTGTGGTAGTCAAATGAGTTGCCGTGTTTTAAGCCGCATATTCCTCTATCCTTGATGATTCCCAGCTAGGTTTTACAGATGAGTGACTCCCATTGAAGGGAGTTTTACATGCATGGCAATTGTAGAATCAATAATTTCTTTTAATGGGGTAATGTTAACGGGAATTATGTCTAGCGAGGACTAAATTTGCCCCAAAATCTGGGATATATCATCTCTTATGTTCCATTTCAGGACTGGAAATATGCAAAGAAATTTCTGCTATGAAATTTCTACCTACTAAGAAACAGAGCTTGACCTAATAGTACTTACTGTTAAAGCATAAATGTCAGGCTGATAAGTAATGCTTATAGTATCAACATGTCAGCTGCATAGAAAACTCAGATAAACAATTACACGTGTTTTGTCTTTTCTATCCCTATCAATTCTGTGTTTGCCTGAGAGCAGAGGTTGTTCTTCAGCAGAAGTATAAGAGGAGAAAGTAATACTTCATGGATTTGTTTGTGCAAGCCATCCTTTCCTGGGGCTGCAAAGAATTAAACCTGGAAGCTGCCTTGGTTTGGAAGGCAGGTGAAAGATTCCTGAATAGGATGTGCCTTTTTGGTTTGATCTTAGGGTGATAAGCAGTTTCAGGTTAACTTACTTCCTGAAGAATATGGTGATCATGTGAATGTGTACCACGTATCTGACAGCTCCCTTTATTATGTATGTACCGTGCAGTGGGAAGCTTGGTTTTTCTGACTGTTGTACCATGTGGGTTTTTGCTGAACTAATTTCAGTTTGTCACTCCTCTGGAATCGCTTTCCTGAAGCTTTAGAATATACTTGTGTCCTGTTCCATATGTGCATAGAATAATTTTGCCTTTCTTGGTTGTAATTGAGATTCTAGACTGAAAAAAATCTATGATTTCTAAGAGCATTTTGGCTTTATTCAAACACAGAGTCAGACAAATATTCATTTTAATATTTTTTTCCTCAAAGCAAAAAAAAAGCAGGACAAAATGAAACCCAGTACAGGAAAAGTAAGGTACATTGGTACTATTTTCACAAAACTAAAGGTGGATATATTGTGGCATTAAAAATGGAAGGAGTCAGCCTGACCGTGGTACTAAATGAATGTGATGTTAACAAGTAAACTGTCAGCCAGTTACCTTTGGGAATATACCCTTAGCTTTCTTGGTAAAGCCTGTACTCTTGAGAGCACTGGGAACTGTTTTCACACTGAGGGGAAAAAATGCCAATGTTCTAGAGCCAAGGAGCACTCACTGCCAGCCATTTCCTCTCTCTATTTAGAATTAGGTAGCTAAATCCATATGTAGAAAATGCAGTAGGGTTTCTTAAGCAGGCCTTACTTTTACAGCTAACAAGCAGATCTGCCAGTTGACTTCGGAATTGGCTTGCAGCTGGCTGGCTTAAACTTAGTTTCGTAAGGCTGCCTTTTAGCATATTCACCTCTGCTTTGTTTCTATCACAGAGTTTAAACACAAATCCTCAGTGTAGGAGGGTGTCGTCTGATACCTGTTAGAGTAATCTCTGAGCTTTTTCTATGTGGAGTACGTTCAAAATGTTTCCGTGTATGTATTCTGTTTAAAAAGAGATGAGTTTGCACCGCAGCCTTTCAGTCAGTTTTCGGTTGCTTCTAGAGGTTTAAAAGCAAAAAGCACCAATAAATAATTTTATCATTATTATTTTTCATTCTTGCTTAGTTTGGTAGAAATTTGATAGGAGGTTTCAAGCGATTGCAGGGAATGCGACAATGCTGAAATAATAGTCTTGAATGCTGCTTTTTTTCTTGTTTTATGCTACCCCAGTTTTCATAAAGCCAATAATTTGGTTTTAATGTATTTTTGACACTTCTAAGTGCTCTTGAGCCAACCAACTTTGTGTCTGTGTAAGTTGTTGTGCAGTTTGCTCATTGAAGTGTTTAGCTCTTGCAACCAAGAATGAACCTAAAAGAGAGCCATTTTTCCATCTTGCTTGGTCTTGAACTTGCAAATTAATCAGGTTCTAGACTAGTGCCAGAAATAAAAAATCCAGCCTTTTCCCCTAAAGCACATTCTCACTTGACTGACACAAGTAAGCTACAATATGGTTTTGTGATAGGAATTGCGCACTGGTGGTCGCTCCAAAGCCTTGTTTCCTGCTGCCTTCTGACAGTGTCTTCTACAAAACACTCAAACCAGGCTTAGTGTTAGGCAAGACCAGTTTCATGTTGGTTGTAGCCCTAGCTTTTCCTCTGAATACCAGCCCTTTCAGCTACCATGGGGGGGGGGAGGGATTTTAGTCTGAAACACATATTAAAGAGAATTGTGTAGAGAAGAAGGAAATTTCTAGCTGATGTGTTTGTGATCCGCATCTTCACTGAGATGAATGAAGGAGTTTGCAACAATCAGTTAAAGGGAACTCGTTTCAAGGAATGTTAATGGAAAATCCTCAAAGCCCATAGAACTTCTTAAAATAGGAGAAATTCGATGTAGAATTACTCAGTCTAAAGTAACCTACATGGATATTTTCTTCATAGACACAGGTCTTAAAGAGTGTCATCAGTATGGCTTCTAAGTCAAGTGGATGCCAGGCCGCTGCTTGGGAGCAGAAAGTGATGACTTAGAGTAACTTCACATAGAGTTATAAGAAGAATAGGAATCCAGAGATGTGATATTTAGAAAAGGCATGGATGGATGGTAGAAACCTGTGTATAATGATGATAGTTACATGAAGGGAAACAAAAGGGAAGAGAATAAAAGAAAAAGGAAAAAGTCCTCTTCTTCAGTTGCTCCTGGCAAATACTATTCTGTGATGACTGGTGCCCTGGGTTCGGCTGAAACCACGACAACTGTTTTCTAGTTCCAATTTACGTCTTTTGGTGTAAAGCAGCTCCAGCTGATTGCCACTGACCTCAGTTTTGAAGGCAGAAATCTTTATAATCCAGGGATTCTTTATTTTCTGGATTCTTGAGCAATCTTTTTCTTTCCTACCATTGACAGAAACAAAACCAGAATATCTCTCCGGTTTGACGCAAATGTTTTTACCTGGTCCTGCCTGCCATTAAAAAGCTTCAAACTTAAGGGCTTGGGTGAAAATCAGATATATTCATGAACATCTGCAGCTAAGGTCAGGAAATAATCTGTCAGGACAGACTAAGAGAAGGTCAAACCTTCTTTTTTATACATAAAACAGAAAAGACCCCAATCCGACAAACCAACCCCAAAGCTTGTAGACTGTTCTTTTAGTTGCATTTTGATTTGTTAGCAACTATAACAGATTTGTAAGTTAATTGCTACTATTTGTGTCTGATTTAAACCCTTTGAGATCTTGAATTGATTCCAAAGTAAATTGTTGGAGCCTCCCTTGGAGTTCCTGACATCTAGTCTGCTACTTGTCTGCTAGGATCTCTTCCTACGGGAGTTCCATAAAAGTTCAAAACATAGCTTTCCTGATGAACCAGTTTTGTGCTGTATTCCACCTGGAAAAGTGTCACATATCCATCTCCTCTAGAATTCCTCTAGGGAGCAGTATAAATTATGTATCTGCATAAGTTGTGCAATACGTGTTGCATTTGCTTGCCTTTTTTCTACATTCTGGGCTACATTTGTACCACGTCCTTAGTCTGTTGGGCAGGCTTCCCTTCAGGCCTCCTCATTCCATGACCCAGTTTATTGTACTGAACAAAACATCTGCACGACTTGAATACTTCACCGATTCTGACCATTTCTTTTTGTATCTGCACGCCATGGAACAGTTTGGCAGAAGTATCTGTTTCCATCTTGCCGCCCAGCTCTTCAGTCAAGCCACTTGTTTATGGCAAGACATTTAACCAGCTTTCACTGAGGTGCAGTGAATCACAGGTAGATGTGGATTCAACTCCAGATTAAGTGCAGTTGTCCCTCGTAGTGCTTTAACTATTTGTGTCCTTCTGAGAAGGGGGGTAGGCAGCATGCTTTAGATGTTCAGAAAAGGCTGCTCACCTTGATGAGTACTTGTTACAAATAACATACAGCAAATAAAGAGTATAAGAAGATGGAAAAGATTGCATAATATACTCCTATAATATTCTGTCTGTTCCCAGAAATGTGTTACTCACGATTTCCCAAATCAGTTCCTTTAATGCTTTTTGTGAATGTCTGTGATGGGTTTGTCACAGAATATTTTGCAAAGTCTGCTAAAATGAGACTAATTTTAGCAGATTACTTTCTTTGAGCTTTTGAGACCTTTGGTCAGTGTTTTGGCTCTTTCTATAGGGTTGCAAATCGCAGTAAGGTTGGAGACTGCAAAAATATTATGACTTGGAAAAATACACTCCTATTAGCGAAAGATTTAGGAGGCAAGGATGTTTTTAATGAGTGAGTGGTTTAATGCATCTCTGAATTTGTCATTGAAAAGAATTAAACTTCATAATAAACCAGGTCTGAATCCAGCAGCATCATTTATAAGTAGTTTTCTGATAAAGATCTCTAGAAGATGATGTCTTGCGATAAATCCAAAGCTATTTATAAGATGCTGATAATCCTTGAGGCTGTTTCTTGTATCGGAAAACTCTGATGTTCTGAGCTGCAAGTCAGGGATTATAAAGAACTTGAACTTATCTTCTGTTGTTTTTCCAGATCATGTGTATTTTTACTGGTCCTCTCCCAGAAAGCAACATTTTTGACCCCTGCCTGGTGTACCTCTGGGTTGAAACACTTCCTACATGACGCTGGGTTGCTGTGTGTTTCTCCTTTGCATAGAAAAAAATGCTTCTCTACTTTTTTGTTGATGGGGAGCTAGCATGGGTTATTTCATAAGGAATTTTATAATGTGTTACTTTCATTGGGTTTATACACAGTGATGAATCTGCTGTCTGCTTTACAGTAATCAGCAGCCAATATAGAATCATCATAGAATGGTTTGGATTAGAAAGGACCTTAAGATCGCCTAGTTAACGCTCTGCACCACGCCCGTTAGAAGGGATGCCTAGCCCTGTAATAAGTGTTTTGGCACTTACATGTTTTTAGCTGCTTCTTGCTCAGTGACTAGATGGGACTGTGTTTTGCTAGGCCTTTTGAGGTAGTGAGAAGTATGTTTTGAAAGTGGAGAGCCGGGATTCTCTACAGCAATGCGTTCTCTGTTTAACTAAAAACATAATAATAAATGCAAGCTACATCACACCACATTTAAAGTCATAACTGAAAAGTTGTCTGTTTCCAAGGTTGAAAATGGAATAGTATGTCCAATATTCCTGTTAATGTCAAGAGCAGAAAATTAGCTTCAGATCTCAGTTAGCATATCATGCGAACTACTGGAAGGCACTGACTTCACTGACAGTATCTGTTTACAGAGCTTATTTGTTGTATCTTGTAGGTACTTTATTAGAACTAAATCCTTCCCAATAGTCAAAGCAACTACTTACAGGACATAGGAAGTATGTGAAATCTGTATTAGCTGAACTGTCTTCTTTCCCTGCTCTTGCAAGGCATGAATGTTTTGGAGCAGGGGGTATGTGGAAATCCATCTTTCTTAAAGGAGCAGCTGGCTTCTATGGTGCTATGTGCTTGAGGGAAAGGGAAGAACAGAGAGCTGACAATTTGTCACCTAGGCTATTTCCTTATTGCATTTTTCTGCATGTTGCATATGTAATCTGCTTTGTAATGATGATGTTTTTTTTCCATTCTTACTAAATTCTTTGCAAATGGCTCTTTATCATCAGTGTAGATTAAATCAGTTAAGATGGCATTTCAGATAAAGCTTGTAACATTTAACAGTGCATTTTGCTTGAGAAAAGAGGTGTTGCTCTATGATTTTTTTTTTAATTGATTTTAGGCAATTATACTTTTAACTGAACTCATCAGAGAGAACGTCAGAAATAGCAAATTGAAACAATGCCTTCTACCAGCACTTGGGGAGCTTCTTTACCTCATAGCCAGTGAGGTAAGACTGTCAAATGGCCCTTACAAATTTAACAAGTGTGAACAAACGTTTCCCATGCAGAAGCAGTCCAAAAAAGCAAATTACTTTGCCATTTGTATCCTCAACAGTTTGTTGTCCTTGTATGTCCTTGTTGTTGTGATGCTTTGCCTTTTTCAAGAAACATATTCATCCAGTTGGGGGCTTCAACTGAGATTTATTAAATTGCATTCTTCAAGTATAGAGTTTTAACTTCATAAACCAATTTAATAAATCATCATAATGACTGCTGGCCTCCAAGGGGCAAATCTAAGGGTTAAAATATCTTAGCTAGAGGCTTCAATTAAACAGGATTTATCAGCACAGCCTATGATACCAATATATTAATATAACGAGTCCATATTAGATCTTATTCTAGCATGTTGGCATTCACAACGCTATGGAAAAGGAAATAGAGCAATCCTGACTAATTTTGACTGGCATTACAGCAGTTCCTGACAGAACTGGTTTAAACCTTCTTGTCTAGAACTAGTACATTCACATTAAATATAAACAGAGGTTATTTGTATTAAAAAAAATACTGTCAGTAGTAGGAATTGAAGATGAGCTCCTCTAAACCCTCACCTTTATTTTACCCATTGGAAGACTAGAATACTTCCTTTTACTTATTAGAAACAAAAGTGACTTCAAAGAGAAAAAGTCTAGCCCTAGCTTTTCTGAAGCCTTTGTAGTAACAGCGTCCTCTAATTGCTCTGAATGCTGTTCTGTTAGCAGTCTGTGAGGTCACTTGCTAAAGGAATGAACATACCAAATGGAACTCTATTTTTCCTTACTGTAGTTATAGGTTTGTGGTGATCTTCCGTGTTTTACTGTCCTCATGCTCTCCCTCCTTTGCATGTTCCACAAAATACAGTGGTTGCTTTGGTTTTTGTAGGTTAGCAAGCATTATCCTTGTTCTACTATTTGTGTTATTCGGGTGCAGATCTGAAAGTTTAATCAAAATCAACATAGTCTATGAGCAAAAAGTAGCAAAATTGCCCAGGTTAGGTGATATATGTAAATTTATTAAGTGTGCATGTAATTACGAATGGTGCTAAGTTCCATACACCTTTTGTATTTTTTTTTTTCCAAGTAGAGCCTGAACCTTGCAGAAATCAGTGAATCAGTCTGAAGAATGGAAGCACTATTAATGTTTCAGGACTGCACCATTTCTTAAGACTTAATGCTATATTCTAGATGTATGGTTGCAGAAAATCTTGACACAATTTCTGATTAAATTAGATGAATCAGATGAGAAACAAACCCATGCCACTTCCAGCACTGGCTGTCAGTTTAATTCTGTCTTGATTCCCAGCCTTGTCCTGTCTTTTCCGGGTGAAGGTTCCTCTTTCGACTGTTAGAGAGTAACCTACCATCCTTCTTTGAAACTTGACCTATGTTTCCTTAAACTCATACACTAAGCCTTGGAAGGCAACTTGTGATTAAATGTCAACATGTTGTTACTCAGACAAGATGAAGGAAGAGGAATGTAGATCTGATGTCTCTGTCAGATGTCAAACCACTCATTATCATTATTGGTAATTTACTTCCAATGAAAAGCTGTTCCATACCTTCTAATAACAAATTAACAGAAATAAACTTTAAAAAGTAGGAGCTGTAACAAACTCATTTTCTCCATTGATATATGTTGCAAATAGAGTTTTGATTTATTTTCAGTAAAGAAGGAAAATTAATTTTTCCAAGCAATTCAGTAATAATCTTCCCTGTTAATGTGCCCTGCTTTAATTAAATGCCTAGCATTATCACTCCTATATGTTGAATCCCTGTAGCCACTCAGGAATCTGGAAATCTAGAAAGCACAATTTGGTTTTGCATTGTTAACCCCCACCTTGCCCATTCTTTGCTTTTCAATATCAACAGTTACGTAGAATGCTAAAAATAATTAGCTGATATAACCCGTAGAGTTCAAGAAATGTCCAGTTTCTGAAGAAGTTGTTGCTTGTCATTCTTTGTCTACTTATTAAGACAAGGTGCACACTGATTTCATGGCCTATCATCTTCCCACCATCCAATGCCTATTATTCGTCACTTTTACAAAACAGGCTATTTTTTTTTTCCAGTTGCTAATATCTATGTTACTAGCCTAGATATAGAATCATAGAATAGTTCGGGTTGGAAAGGACTTTAAGATCATTCTGTTCCAACCCCCCTGCCATGGGCAGGGACACCTCCCACTAAACCATGCCACCCAAGGCTCTGTCCAACCCGGCCTTGAACACCGCCAGGGATGGAGCATTCACAGCTTCCCTGGGCAACCCATTCCAGTGCCTCACCACCCTTACAGTAACAAACATCTTCCTTATATCCGATCTAAACTTCCCGTGTATAAGTTGTAACCCATTACCCCTTGCCCTGTCACTATAGTCCCTAATGAAGAGTCCCTCCCCAGCTGGAGGTTTTAGTAAAGTCTTAAGGATAAACAAATGTCCTTTTTTAAACTTGACATTTTAAAATGGGCTACTGGGGAGTGGGAAGTGAAGTTCATTAACTCCAAATGGAAGAATTAAACCCCTGATTCAACTAGCAGTGATTTAGCCTCTCTAACAGTGGGATTTCAAGGATAATACATAAAGATTTTAGAAGAGTGTTGTTATGTACTGATGGGTATAGCACAGAGTAAGATTAAATAAATGCTTTATATCTCCTTGTATGACTTGGAATCTTTTTTTTTTTTCCCCGAAGTAAATTTACGAATTAAATTCATCTGTTTGGTATAATTAAATCATGTTTAAAGAGAAGCTCATTTAAAGCACATTTAAAGAGAAACTCTTAATAATTAGCTGTCTCTTTCTGAAGCAATCAAAATTATTGAGAATGCAAGAATATCTGTGTGCGTGTGCAAGGGGGTGCGAATTAGTGAGAATCGATGAAACCCAGAAATATTAGGACAAATTCTGTTATGGATTTTGGAGACTACTTTAATCATATAATGACATATCGATTTCTGTGCTGCACATGAAATAACATTAAATAGCAGTACTGTCCTGCAATCAAATACATTTTGCAGTGTATATTAATTTGAAGTATTTCTCATATGAACCTTATTAAAAAGCTGTTACCCTTTTTTCATGTGACTGAGATTATTGTGATTTTTTTTTTATTATTTAATCATTTGTGCCTTTGGCTTCATTTCAGGAGGAAAAGGGGAAGCACCCCAGAGAATGTTGGGTTGTTCCCTCAGCTGCTTATACTGTGCTAATGAGGTGTCTTCGGGAAGGGGTAAGGCTCTTTCATTGTCCTCAATAGAATTTCTCCACTGTAATAACCCTTTAGGCATTGTGTGAGAATTGTAGCCTGCAGCACTGCAGTGCCTTGTCAATCAAGGATTGCTCTTGAATTTAAATAATCATGAGAAGACCATGACCTAAGCAGGAGATTAATGCAAGAATGCAGCGTTGTTCTCTGTGCATTCAACATTTATGTATTGCTGCTTATTTCTTTTTTTTTTGGAAATGGGACAGTAAATATAAATTGCTTTTAATAAATGTGGAATTTATTAATGCTTTTGAGAAACTCCTGATGGATTGTACTGTCCTCTTGCAATTTGTTTTTCATGCATCTTTCTTAAATCTTCGAGCAAGATTTACTTTCTGCTTTGAAGTGGCTGATACACAGTTTCTCAAAACTGCATTGTTATCCTACTGGGTTGTCAGCATTCTTTTGAGGACAAGAAAGTAGTAATTAGTTTTATCCTCATACATGTGCTATGCTGTATTCTTCATTCTTCTTGGTGATGTCTTAGCTGTATTAGAACAAGGGAAGAAAAACATGCATATAGCTCCAATTTGTAAAATGAAAAAGAATTGAGTAGAGGGTTTACGTTTACTGTTTGTATGAGACCACTTGACTTTATTTTTGCCCAAGGCAAAGCTCAAGGCAGAAAACATGTTGGAGGTTGCTGGAGGGGGGAACACAAGAGAAATACCTTTTTTTCTTCTTGTTTTGAGATCTTTATTGCCTACAGAATGTGATTAATAGAGGAAGAGTCTAGATGCTTATTTAACATCAAACCTTGAGGTGATCAAGTACACATGACTATGTTTGTATTGGGGGCTATTTCCAGCTCATAGTTGGAGGAAGATGTCATTCTAAGGTACATCAGTGAGAAGCTATTTAATTATAAATTTAGTAATGGAAGACTTGCTATTTCTGAATATTCAGTGTTGAGAAACTGAATTGACACATCCATAGGACACTAATTTATTCCTACAGAATAAAATCACTTCTTAGTCCTGTTCAGCAGTGGATTTACTTTGAGATCATCTGGTCACCAGCAAGCATTTCCAATCAGGGTTTCATGCAGCATTCATTATGTTTGAGTAGTCCATGGAACATGTCAAATTTTTCTTAGTAGAAGTTAATATATTTCTCTTGAAAAATAAGACAAAATCAAAATACATTTCCCATTAAAGAGTTTGAATTAAATTTAATTAAGCACAAGTTTAAAGTTGTGTCCAGGCTAACCAAGCACAGCCGTGCATTTCTACAGTTCCTGCTTGTGAAGATGCTTGAGGTTTGTTGTGGAGTTTTGAGTGCTTGTGTGTGTTTGTGCAAGTACAGTGCAAGGGTACTGATACAAATGGCTCTGTCTCAGTTGTAGCAGCCTCAACTTGCTGGAACACCACTGTTTGAAGGACCAAAAATATCCGTAAGCACAGTTACATTTCAGAATACAAGTGGAAAAATACCTTCATATATATTCTCACTTTTATTTCTTCTTCATGTAGCAGTTTCCTAGTTTACTGGCAGAATTGCTTCTACTATAAAAGTAATAGTCTGAATCATACTCATCACCACTTCAATTTTTCCTTTGGACATCTGGGTTTTTAATTTACTGGCAGAATTGCATATAATATAAAAGTAATGGTCTGAATCATATACGTTATCACTTTAATTTCTCCCTTAGATATCAATTTTCCAGTTTACTGACAGAATATTTTTATTTCTTTTTTTCTGCAAAAGGTATTTAAAATTTTTATTTTCTTCTCTGAGAAAGCTTTATATTGCAAATTGTTGCCAAATTAAGACTTACTTCTTATAATCATGAATGCTCAGCAGGATGCAACTTCACTGCATTATGTTTGCAGTTCCTGTTCTGTCTTTTAAGATTAAAGGAAGAAGTGTATGGAAGTTGATTTAGAGTAATGATGGAATACGGTGTTACTTCGTGAATCTTCCAGCTTTTCCAATATTTCTTTATCAGTATTATGTTTTTACTCAAATGTGTATGTATCTGTACACAATATAATATAAAAAGATTATAGAATATTTTCTCTTAACCTTTAAAATAAATTATGCTATTTTGGGGTAGTATGTTGGCTGCATAGTGACTGTATCTGCAGTGCCTCCAAAAGTGCCCGGTTAAGTTTTTAACGATCAGTAGAAATAGCCAGTAGAATCAGTTATTTCAAATTAATGTAGATTCGTTTATAACTTTGATTTGCTCCCCCTCCTTGAGTTTTTAGAGCACTGTGGTGATACACAGGATCATAGAATACTTTGGGTTGGAAAGGACCTTATGATCATCCAGTTCCAATCCTCTGTCATGGGCAGGGACACCTTCCACTAGAGCAGCTTGCTCCAAGCTCCATCCAGCCTTGCCTTGAACACTGCCAGGGATGGGGCAGCCACAGCTTCTCTGGGCACCCTGTGCCAGCGCTCAGCACCCTCACAGGG
>JAOEHY010016602.1:8299-22767 GCA_025447955.1 Psilopsiagon aurifrons | reverse complement strand
GAGAAGGGTTACTGGGGGGGTGGCCCGGCGGTGCAGGGGCAGCGTGTGTGAGGCTTGAGTGGGCTGGAGAGGGGAGCAAGTGCGAATCAGAGGCGAACACTAATCCCTCTTGTCTGTGTCCGGCCATCTTCCAGGAGGAATGGTGGTCAAAAAACACTTCCAGATGTGTTGGGCAAAATACTGTGTGATCTTGTGATGCGATCTCTGGTTTCGGAGTAGGGTTGTGACAGCCAAACCTGCGCTTCACTGCAGACTTGTGGTTTGTGCATTTTACTGATGTTTCTAATTGTAATTCCACAGATCACAAGGTGCTTAATGCTGTGACTTTAAGGGAGGGAGGGTTTTGTGTTTATTAAAGTGAGGCTTTGTCTTATAAATGAAAGGAATGAGTGGTTTTGTTCCTGATACCACATACGCTATGTTAAGCCTTAATAAGATGGACTTTGATATTCATAATCATAGAATGCTTTGGGTTGGAAGAGACTTTAAAGCTCATCCAGTGCCAACCCCTGCCATGGGCAGGGGCACCTTCCACCAGACCACGTTGCTCCAAGCACCGTCCAACCTGGCCTTGAGAGCTGCCAGGAATGGGGCAGACACAGCTTTTCTGGGCACCCTGTGCCAGCACCTCAGCACCCTCATAGTGAAGAGCTTCCTAATGTCTAATCTTAAGCCTACCCTCTTTCAGTGTAAAGTCATTCCCCCTTCTCCCGTTACTGCATGCCCTTGTATAAAACCTCTCTCCAGTTTTTCTGCAGACCCCCTGTAGGCAGTGGAAGCTGCTCTGAGGTCTTGGCAGAGCCTTGCCTTCTCTGGACGGAAGAACTGTCCCAGCCTGTCTCCATAGCAGAGGTGCTTCTGCCCTCTGATCATCTTCGTGGCCTCCTCTGGACTTGTTCCATCAGGTCCATGGTTCTGCCATCTCACAGTTTGTAAGAGTTGGCAGGCATTTACCATTTATTTCATTGAAATTAACAGACTGACACAGCTATCACTTGACTTCACAGAGTTTATTATGTAACAGTAAAACTGAGAAATTACTCCTGTCTTGCCACAGTAATAGCCTGAGAAAACAGGGAATTACGGCCAATTTCAGATTTCACAGTGTAAAGAGTTTTCCTGTCGAGTTTTAATTTCAGATCGAAAGCAATCATAAGATGCCTACTTTATGCATAGGTTACATAAAATAGCTGTGTTAGGCTCCTGAGTGCATTCCCAAGCATCAGCTTGGTTGGCTGATTTAAGGAGTTCAGCTTGGTGAGTCCAAGGTTGGCTCCTTTGCTGATAAGAGCTGTGATGGAGTAAGCTAAAAGTGAGGGCTTGCCCTTCCTGTCCTTGAGGAGCTGCTTTTAAGCAGAGAATTTACCTCTGGCTCCTGTTAAACTGGTAGACACTGTGTGTTATCTTCCTTCTTATTGCACTGCCCCTGGGGTAGGCAGAGTTACTTGACCTAATGATCAGCATTAGTATATAGCATCAGTCATACAGCATAGTGGCATTAGTCATGGCATTAGAGGAGACATCTAGGGAGGTGTGTGTAATGCAGACAGGCAGCTAACACAATGTCTGTATCCAGATCAGGCTCAGTGAGCAGTCAGCTGTACCAAAATCTTGTGAGCATCTTCAGTGGGATTTCAGACTGAGAGTAACCTGTGATGCAGGGAACCTCTGTACTCTGTAAGGGACATGTACCACAAAACCAGTTTCTTCCATCAAGTTTTCACTCCTGCAGGCCACAGTATGAGATGAGCAAGTCGTGAGGACGCAACAACACGCAGGATGGTAAGCCAGGAGCAGACCTTGATACCTCACCAACAATGAACTGGCTTGCTATGTAACAGAATTCTAGATTAAATTTAAATGCTCTGGAGATTAAATGTCATTTTAGCTGAGGTAAGATTCTGTATTCGTTTTTAATGAAAACCAGCTATTGTTTCTGTCTCTGTGTGTGCGCACCTATGTACATGCACTGCCATGTGTAATTAAACAAAGCCACACAGGAAGAACACGTCAAGGTGGCAAAAAACCCCAAACATATAGAGTTCTTAGATTTCAGGACCAAGTTATCAGAATCTTGGAGGGATGGCAGAAAACACTGTCATTTCAGGGACAAAAATGTCTCATTCAGGATTTTCAGATGAGGATTGGAAGAAAAAGTCAGCTTCTTGTTAAATCTGAGAAATTCAAATCATCTAAAGGAATAGGCAGTTTGGAACAGATTTAATCCAAGCAAAAGCAGCATTATGTGCTGTGTCTCTTCTGAGCACGTTATTCTCTACAAGTGTACTACTACAAGCAAGCACTCTGCTACTACAAGCACTCTACGAACACGATATCCCTGGAGCCACAAACTGAGGTTAAAATTAAAAATAGAAAAGGTTTATCCTTTTCTCTAAAGCTCATTTTATTTCTGACAGAGAAGTGATTGGCCTGGCACGAACAGTAATACATTCATTGTGGTTTTATAAGTGTACCAGATTGCATTTTTGCCATCAACTAGTGCTGCTGAACAGGCTGGTGCAGCACAGAAATGTTTTAGTGAACACTGCTTAATCTAATAATCTCAAATCCATAGTGTGACAATGATGTTTCCTCAAGAAGCTGAAGTAATGACTGTTCCATGCTGGAATGCAGGAGATTGCAAGGGCTGGCTCTGCAGTGCAGATTAAGAATGAGACAGGCTAATGCCTGTTCTTCCCTTTATGCTAGCCTGGCACTGAAAATGAGTATATTTACAGCATCCTTTTCTCATAGAGGTGCATGTGCTTGTTTGAGCAGAAGGAATGCTCCTGAGTTACTTTGGCACTGAGGTAAGGTTAATTCCCCATGGCATCAGTACTTTGTTATATACTGTCTATAAATGGTAACAGTTTGCCTGTCTTGATTTTCGAGTTCACAAAGTGAGCCAAAAGGTAGATCTTGGATAAAAAAGTAGATCTGGATCTGAATGTGTGTGATAATCTCAATATGCTGCAATCATACAAGTTCACTATGGAAGCTGCTGCCACAATGTGGATACATCTGTCATTCCAGTTTTGTGTCTTGTTCTCTTGAGCCTGGGTCTATTCTCCCATCTCCCCATGTCTCTTCTTCATTCAGATGAAGCAACACTGCATGCAAGGCCTCTTCTTTCCTTTTGCATCCTCTTGCCAGCAGTGTCTCTGCTTTTTGTGGGCAATGTGTGTGTTTGGGAAGCTGAGGAGAGTTGTGAGTCACAGCAGGAACGCGAGAGAGAAGCGGAGGGTTGTGCTTGTCATGGAGAACATCTTATGCCAAGTTGCTGTGCAGTTTTTCTGTGAAGGGAAGGCTCCCACGGGAGCCCTGTGAGTTTTCTGATGTACAGCAAGACTAGAATTTGCCATAGTGATAATAGTGTCTGGGTTGCAAAGTAAGACTGACAACATCACATAGCAAAATAGGACTTTGTATAAGCAATGTGTTCCTTACTGACTGTAGTAACAGTGAAGGAATATCTTCAAGGACTGATGAAAGGGGAACATCTTTCCCCAAAAGACACTGAAGACAGGCTGGTTACCAAAAAGAAAGAAATGAACAGAAATGGCAGTAACTGGGTGGAAGGTAAAGGTGGCAGGGGGAGATTGTGACCACTGACCCAATTCAGGACTGAGTAGGTTTGTTCCTCTCCCACCTCAAAGAGCATGGGTGCTAATTTACATAGCAAGTGAGGACAATTGAATCAACAGAAGATAGAGTACTAATTAATAGCAGCACTTAATAATTTTTGACCAATAAAAAGTAACCTCTTTCTCTGAAATGTATATAATCTGACATATGCAGAAGGACGGTGTGCAAAAGGGTTGGAGTGAGTTAAGTCTCACTCCAAAAGCGATTGGAGTGAGTCCAGATGAGACCACAAAGATGCTCCGAGGGCTGGAGCACCTCTCCAGTGAAGACAGGCTGAGAGAGTTGGGCTTGTTCAGCCTGGAGAAGACTCCAGGGAGACCTTAGATCAGCTCCAGTGCCCAAAAGGGATGACATGAAATTGGAGAGGGACTTTTTACAAGGGCTTATAGGGACAGGACAAGGGGAATGGCTTTGACCTGATAGAGGGGAGATTGGGATGAGCTCTTAGGCAAAAGTTCCTCCCTGTGAGGGTGGTGAGGCACAGGGTGCCTAGAGAAGCTGTGGCTGCCCCATCCCTGGCAGTGTTCAGGGCCAGGTTGGACAGGGCATGGAGCAACCTGCTCTAGAGGAAGGTGTCCCTGCCTGTGGCCGGGAGGTTGGATGGTCCCTTCCAACTCTAACCATTCCATGATTCCATGATTTTGTGATTATGAGCCTATTTCTGGTAGCGCTGTAGAGAAAGACTCAATGCCTTGGGTCAGCTTTTGTGACAGGCCAAGTGCCCTCCGCTAGCACCAGCATGGATGGCTGACGAGTGCAAGCGGTGCTGCTGTCAGTAAAACTGACAGTCCAGGTGAAACAGTGAAATCAAACTGAAGCCTGAGACTTGTGATCCGTAGCAGGCTTCCTTCAGTGTATATCAACTGAAGAGGAGCTAGCACATTCAGCATGGAAGAAAGATTGCCCAGAGATGAGGCCCTAATTATATATTTATCAGACATTGCTTTTATAACCAGTTCTCTTGAGTTTGTGATCAACTCAGGTTCAGTGGATTAGAGAAATACGAGCCAACATGTCACAGCAGAGAGCAAAAAGATCAGTGACAAGCACTCAGGTCAGACACTACTGGACTAATGGAAATACGACATCAAAGATGAAAACAGATGCTTCTTTGGGGATAGTATTAAACCAGGGATTGTCAGCATGTTGGATTTTTTGAAGTGGACTTAGGGTATATTGTCTACCAAAGTGACAAAACACCTTCCAAACTGTGATGTTTCTGATTCTTTTCATCTTAACCCATCCCAGATTTTTCTTAATTTATTCTTTTAAGCCGGTCTCAAGGCTGTTCTTCATGTACCCCAGACCAATCCTTTTTTTCCTTTTTTTTTGCCATACAGCTACGTACAGTAATTTTAACTGTGCTGTGCACCAAGACAAGTCATAGGATTGATGCTCACAGGAGGCATAAACTTCAAGGAGAAAATGGACTTATCACCACATTAGCCAGGGCACCTTACCGTATGCATTAAGGAGATGAAACTTTTATTTCCTTGTACTCCCAGGAGCAGTGGGAGAACTTCGACTTCCTGAAATGAATCTTCTGGCTTTGACTGGCACATTTTTAACTGTTGCTGGTCTTCTTAGGAGCATACTCCTACTGTGTGCCAGCGGCCTCTTCTGAGGGAGGATGCCTTGTCCCACCTTTTGTCAGTCCCTCTGAGCTGTGCCAGAGCACAAGGGGAATTTGGATTGAACAGTTGCCTTGTGTTTGAACTATTTCCAGGATACGCCCTCCTGTACAGTTTACTGAAGGTCCTTCTGATTTCTTGGCTTGGAGAGTTGTTTTAATGTCTTGAATTAAGGCTTTCTTGTTGCTTTTTTCTAGGGCCCAAGTACCCTTTACACAGGGCTTTATACTTTTTCCTTTTTTATCCCCTCCCTCTCTCATGTTTTAGACTTGTGCCCCCAATGCCAGTGGAGGGGAGACTCTTGCTTTCTTATCATGCTGTGAACTGTGGCTTACAACATCCCCAGCCGTCCCAAAATTTCTGTTCCGATAGATTTGTCAGTTGCATGAAAGCTTTAACGGAAGAGGGAAGAGAGGCTAAAATGGATTTTTACTTTATTTGCTTATTCGTTATGTAAGGGAGTTGGGTGGGGTTTTTCTTTGCTTCCTTTTTGCATTAATGTCCCTTTTGAAAACTTGGACTGCAAAATACGTTCAAGTGAAGCCCCAACTGGCAAAGTGATTCTTTTTCACACCATGTAAACCAGTGCTCTGTGCACTGTGTAATTTTTACTTGTTGAATTGCTTGTTCAGTAATGCAGTAATGCTTACCTGAAAGCAGCACATTTGTGTTGGGGAGCAGGAAGACCCAGGAGGGAGCCTACTGCCAAGGGGACCCGAGCCTGGCAGGGCAGTGCTCTCATGGGCAGGGTGCCATCTCCACATCCAACCACTGCTGGGAAGGTGATGGGACCTGCCGATGGTCTGGTGGCCGCCAGAGAGTTGACAAGGAGCTCCAGCCCCTGGGGAACTGGCAGGGGCCCTGGTTGAGGGTGGTCAGGGAGCCACAGCCTGCCCATGTGCTCAGAGCTCTCATGGTTTGGATGAGGGAGGTTCTTCCAGTGAGACATTACCTAATGTACTTGGTTTTGAAAGTGTACCTCCTGCATTCTCCAAGCTGAATTTCATGCTATTTAATTGTTGTAATAT
The DNA here is from genome assembly GCA_025447955.1 of Psilopsiagon aurifrons. Lineage (NCBI taxonomy): Eukaryota > Metazoa > Chordata > Aves > Psittaciformes > Psittacidae > Psilopsiagon > Psilopsiagon aurifrons. The sequence goes on along the minus strand of JAOEHY010016602.1, from coordinate 16,463 downwards.
AGCTCATCTGTGTTGCACTGGTGAGGCTTGGGACGTGATGGGTAAAGGAGCAAGTACAGTTTTGTCCTGGCAGCCCAGGTTGGTACGTGCCTTTTGTCAGGCAGTGGTTTTTTTTTCACACCAGCATTTCCATTTTAGTGTATTGTGAAATGATTTATTACCAGAGCCAGCCAAAGAGCCAACTGTGACAAATGCATGTAAATACTCTGAACACAATCTCCTTTCGGGATTAGATAAAGTAAACAAGATGAGGAAGGCAGAGGACTCCCTGGATCCGTCCAGTGGGCGGATGAAGTTAATTCTGCCACAGGAGGCATTACATAAAATCATAGAATCATAGAATAGTTACGGTTGGAAAGGACCTTAAGATCATCTAGTTCCAACGCCCCTGCCATGGGCAGGGACACCTCCCACTAAACCGAAGTCATTAATATCTGCCATAGGCTAAACACATCTCCTGGGTTTTGGTAGTGTTTGGAACTAATTCCAGACCTTTTCCTTCATTTAGCTTTTCTGCTTTTAAGAATGACAAATATTTAGTCTGTCTATGATAGTTCTAATCCACCCCCCTTCTTGGCTGCTTCCTTAAGGAGAAAATATTTGATGTGTCTTCAAGCCAGTTCAGTAACTGCTATAGCACAGGTTGTAACAACATAGTAGTAGAGCAGCTGAACACAACAAACCTGTTTCTAAAGTACACGGATTTGGGGTTGGCTTTGCCATCTGCCAGTAGCACATAATGCTGCCCTCCGGAGCTGATCTGTCAGGGGCTGGGCCACCAGAGCCTTAACCTACTGGTGAGTTTCTGGATACTGCAAAAGCCTTAGGCTTTCTTTTCCTTTGAGGGAAAAGCAAGTGGCCCTAGTGAGGGAGATTGTGTAGCAAGGTCATAATAACCATAGGATTAAAGAAAATGAAGTCCACAGGGGGTTGAATTGCAAAGAAAAGTACCCTTCTTGATTTTATTGCTTTAAAGTTACAGGGCATTGAACTTGATGAAGACTTGAATATTAATTCTTGTTAGTCAATGTGAAATGCTCTGACCTTAAAATGACAACATAACGTACAGTATTGCCTGTCTGCTTCCAGCATGTTGTGCCCTTCTGCACATTCTAGCAACAGAATTCCCCCCTCCAGGGCTGTCCTCTCCTCTTGAGAACTAGTATTTTCTTGGGAGAAGCCTAGAAGTAAAAGGATGACCTGCATCTAAATAGCTCCTATTTGGGAGGACAGTGTTAATAAATCCACTTGCTATGTAGGGGAATTCGAGGACTCTCAGTGTTAATAAATCCACTTGCTATGCAGGGGAATTCAGGCATTATGTGTTTAAGTGCCTGAACTTGTTTAAGCTCGCAATAGGTTGGCCTCTGAACTGGAAATAGGATCAGAGAGTAGTAGAGCTGTTTGTGCAAAAGTCAAATCACTGGGTAAAACTGCTGCCTTGTGTTACGGAGAGCATCTCCACAACTGAGGCATCAGAAGATCAGAAATTTATTTTCAGACAAATAATAAACATTATCTGATCTTCCAGTAAAAATCTATATTTGAACTCTTTGAATGTGACCATTTTGAAGATTAATTTGTAACTTAATAGCTTTAAATTTTTATTTTTTTTTTATTAAAGTAGGAACACATATGACAGCATAGGAACAGTAAAGCCAGGGACTGAGTTTGTCTGAATTACTTTTGTCTCTGTGAGCTTTACCCACAGCTGAACAGAGGTACAGAAAAGGAGCATGGCAATACCAGTTGAGAAAAGTTTATCCCATCTCACCTACCAACAAAGGTTCACAAACATTAGATTTCATCAGCAGAAAAATTAGGTAGCAGTTCCGATTCACAGCTTCCTGGTAGGAAGAGTGAGCAAGGGATACTTCTGAGACCCTTCTGTTTGAATAAGCCAATGAATTGCTTCTTGTTCAAAGACCAAAAAAAAAGGAGAAGAAAGGATTGCCCTCATGTAGGGAAAACCCTAGGGGGGGCAGGGTTTTTTTTGTAGAAGAGCACTAGGAAATAGCAGAACTCTCTTCATAGTGTTTTTGGATTCTATCATTTAAGGGAACTCTCAGCCTCTATGCCCCACCAATACACATGATGATAGTTCTATGTATACATATTTAAGCAAAACATATTTTTCCATTCTAAATGCTGCCTGGAATGGGATGCCTTCAAGAAAACAATGTGTGAGTCATCCTCAGGAGACATGCAGTGAAGGCACCTCCTTTGGAACAAAGTAATGTATATCCAGCTGAAATAGCCAATTATAAACAGTATTCTGTTACTCACATAATTTAATGGCCTTAGAAACACTTTGTGTTTGTTTGGGTTTTTTGTGACAGTAAAAATTAAGATTGAGTTGTCAATGTTGCAAGTTGGAAAAACATCACCTGAAGATTAAAATGCCATTCCAGTGGTAGTTTGTTATGGATTATGTTAAGAAGTATGAGCCTGTGGTTGTTTCAGGCTCACAAAACTTTTACTCCTCATTAAACACTTGTTTGAATGTCTGAATGTAAAAGATACTTTCTGCGGGTTAATTCTCATGGAAACCTTAGGATGGATGGAGAACTCACTGTGGGTATTAGTGGGTAAGCTAGCAGCACTCACAAACCTGTGTGAGTTGTTTTTCTCTGTATACTTTTCTGTATTGTGAAAATATTAATATAGAATAGATTTTCACAAATTTGCAGTGGTACGTGGGCTTAATTCTGGCTGGTTCTAGTTTCTAGTTCTTCCACTCTGAGAGTTATGGGAGACCTAATGCAAGGAGACAAACATTTGACAGGAGGTAAGTGTATGTTAGAGCCTGCTTGTTGCAGGTGCAGGATAGAGGGTCTCACAAGTTATAAACAAATGGTACGGCTTATTTAGGAGCAGCAAAATAATTTTGGGTGAACTGATGCATGAAATTCAGGGAGAATGTAACCATATGTCCAGCCAGCGGGTCCCCTGCTCAGCTGTATTACATTCCTGTTACTGCTGCTGTTCCAGCCTCCTACTAGAATAGGCCCTCTTCATTCCTGTGATAACATGCATGTGCCATACAAATCTAACGCAAGAGTAAATGATATGCCAGACTTCACCCTGAGAACTGACAAGACCTAAGCTGAGTAATAACGGCTGTTGAGGGGAGCCCAGAAAACAGGTTAGTTAGCAAAGTAAAGGGACTACACAGACAAGCTCTGTCATTCTGGCATTTATTGGAATAAAATGCTCTCACTCTTCTCTTCCCAGTCACCTACCAGGCTGAGTTTTTGGAGGGGTTTTGGAGGTATAGCACAGTGGTGGGAGACCTTGGGAGCCTGGGAGCAGCCAGGACTCCGAACAACTGCTGAAGGAATAGTGATCCTTGGTGTTAGTAATGCATGTGCTATTGGGAATAACTAGCTTTGAGGAATCATCTTGGAATTACACTGATGTATTTGTCATGTTCATTTCACCAAATATTTGTTTTGTGGGTAGGAAGAAGGTGGTTTTGAAAGAAATGAGATGGTTAAAGGAAGCTGTTCTGCAGCCAGTTGTAGCTGCTTTCTATAGCAGATCGTGAGGGTTGCTGGATTGCTGGTTTTCAGTGACAGTAGTATCTCTGTTTCCCTACCTGTAATATTTTATGCCTTTCCTTCTTCCACTTGCATCCTCTTTAAGGTCTTAACTACCTCTTTTCAACAATCCTACCTCCATAATGTTCCTTTCCTTTATTTCGCCTGGACTTTCTCACAGTTTTTTGGTCACAACCTAGCAATTCTCTAGGTACGAGCTGGGGCAATGCAGCTAGGCCATATCGGATTGGATCCTTGGGGCAGACAGCTGAACCCCTAGACTGTGACAGAAGAGGTGACCAAGAGAGGGTTGAAAGGTACACTAGATAGAAGGTTACAAGATGCAGTAGATCTGTCTGGATCCAAGCCCAGACAGTGCTGAGTATATGTTGCAGGGATGCGGGGAATAGAATGGCTGGTTTTAATAGCATACTGTATTATCCTTTCAGAAAATAATCTGAAATTCAAACAAATTAATTGAAGTCTTGTTGAGTATGTAAAGGTCAGACAGTGCCTGTTGCACACTGACCTACAGTATCTCACTTCTTCAGTCATGGGAATGTGTGATATCTCCACCATGTGCAACTGGGATATGATAGGGATTTATCTATCTGTATATCTATGAAATAGATATAACTGGGATATAATAGAGGCTTTACTGGTTTCCACTGGGCAGTGAGTAGGGCTGCAATCACTGACCCACTTTTATCTGAAACAAATAACCCTTGTCTCTCCCCCCCTGCAAACAATAAGATTGTTAGATCCAAGGCCAAATTCATGTGGTGGTGAACAGCTGCAAATCCACTGACGTCAGCAGAGCTGTAACCACTTAGTGAAACAGCGAGTCCAACTCATGGTGGGGTTTTTTTGATGAATTTCAGTGGAACAATTGCATTCTATTTATCTAAAATTCTGCAGATGGATATGGTTTTCCCTGTCCTGCATAGCACTGAAGTGTGATATCAAGCAGCTGATTGTGCCATGAGTGATTCTTGCAGTTCTCTACCTTATGAAGCAGAATGGAGTCTGGCTGGATGAACTAGCTACATCCACTAAATGTATGACATTGTAAAAGGAGAAATAAAGCTTTGAATCTTAGGGACCAGATAAACTCAATATCCCACAATGCAGGAGCTAGTAAAGAGGTGCACGCCCTACATGGCCAAAAAGAATCATGATTATAATGTTCAAATGGCTGCTTAAACTAGCACAGTCTTACAAGATGCAGTCCACTTGGGCTTGGTCTTGCAAAGTGCCTGTGGTTTAACCACAGCTAGCAACTATATACCATGTAACCTCATCCTCCTGTCCTTCCCTTCTGAATGAGGTGGCAAGGAGAATTGGAAAAAGGTAAAACCAAACCCATGGGTTGAGATAAGAACAGGTTAATATTTGAAATAAAGAAAAATATAATAATAACAACAAGAAGAACAACAATAGTAATGAAAAGAAGTTAGATAGGAATAAACCTCAAGTGATGCACAATACAATTGCTTACTACCAGCTGACTGATGCCCAGCAAAGCCCCCAGCAATTAGCATCTCCCAGGGAACTGCTCTCAGTTTATTATATACTGAGCATGATGTATAGAACACCCTTTTGGCTAATTAGGGTCAGCTGTACTGGCTCAGCTCCCTCCCAGCTTCTTCTCCGCCTGCCCACCGGCAGAACATGGGAAACTGAATTGATGATGTTCTTTGTACAGAGTCACATTTAGGATGATCTTTGATCCAGTATGAATGACAGTGGTTTGAGATGCTTACTATAGGTAACTGACAAAAATGAAGGGATGTAACGCGATTCTTAGCACTGAGATGCAAAAGTTTGATGAAAGATACACATCTGAATCACCAAGGACAAACACTTTATGAACAGGATGAATTCTGAGTGTCCCTTCTTCTTTCTGCTTAGCCTGAGGCTGTGGGAAGAACAAACACAGAACATGTAATTGTTCCCACACAAGAACAGACTTGCCCATATTAAAAGATAATGAGTGAAAGTAGCAGGATTCAGGGACATCACATGCAGTCTCCAAGGAGAAAGAAACTTCAGTCTCAGACCTTGAAGATCACATGCAGTCAAAACACTAAGAAACCCTTCAAGAAGACACAGAAGGAGAAGATCACCTTTCAGAAGCTCCCTTTGGAGACAAACTGACAGAGAGAGGAGAGAGATTTCAAGGAGGACTTCAATACATCCAGTCTTCCTAGGCCAGGTGATGGCAAGCCTAATAGTTGTATGTGTGGACAGTTTTACAGTTTTACAGATAGCCTTATCTTTCATATGCAAGCAACAGATAATGGGTTTTAAGCTGGCCTTGCATTACCCCTGTCACTGATACCAGAGAAAACACAAGTACAGTTATGTATGAAGGACTAGGGGAGTCATAATTAATACTCTGGCACCATCATTTTTCTGTTTAATAGAGGTGTTATTTACTGGGAGTGTGGTGGTTTTCTTTCAGGTGTGTGACAAGTACCTTTCAGCACGTTTCTCAGCTGCCAAGCATTGGCAGCGTGTTTCTAGTCTGCCAACCCTAATGCCTTGGGCAGTAGATAGACACTTGTAGCAGCAACCATCTGTTGCCAAATTACTTTGCCAGCACTGTTCTGTTTTCTAGACAGCTTGAAATCCAGGACAGGTGTTCTCAGGCAGTTTGGCAAAGGGCACATTACACTTCCTACTTATCTGCGGACTGAGAAACTGTTCAGCACATCATATGTAGTACTCTTCCCTGTTGGCCTCCCAGCCACAGACATTGCTTCTCTCCAGTTTGTCCTGCATTATCTTCCACTGCTGTTAATAGCAAGAGCAGTTTGAATTCTTTGGCATCTTTGCCTGTTGCCAGGTTTAAGATCCCAGTGCTTGCGTCAGAGCTCACTCTGGTACCCACACTAGTCTCATTTCTTCTCCTCTTGTTTTCCACCACATTTGTCTCACCACTGATGCTGGCTGCAGTGATTCTTTCATGTTATTTTTCTGTCCTCATTTCTCTCCATTATTCCAGTGATTTTCCTTCATGTGGAAAATTTTTCTGACTTGGTATATTGTGATTTGTCTGAAGAAGTCCTGAATTTCAGCCCACACGCTCATCTGCAGACACCTATTGTTGTTTCTTTTCCTACATGCGAAGGAAGGCTGGACTCCAGAAGGCAAACAACCTTCTTTTGTTAAATTAAAGCCTCTTTTTTTGTTGTGTTTTTCCTGTGGGTCTGGGTTTGTGCAGTGTTAGACTGCAAGTTTATTTGACCTGATTTTGTTTGGACTCATGGCAAATGCTGGCCCAGTGTGTACACTTCTTTACCAGAAAATTTTCCTATAAACTCACCTGGAAGCATCAGCCAGAATACATATACAGCCTCTGCATCCCAGACACAAACTGAGCCTGCAGATATCACCTGCTAGCACAGAGCATTTGCCATACATCATTATTCTCTGCTCCTCCCCATTGAAAAGGAACAGAACAGAGTGAACAAGAAGACAATAGGCAGACTTGGCACACACTGTGCCTCCTGCAGGCAGTGGACCTCCTTGGCTGGCAGGAGGCTGCCAAGGTGCAGCCATAGCCTAGGGGTGATGAATGGGCTTAAAGGAAAACCTCCCTGCAAAACTTTATTTTGAGAAAGCATCCTGAATATTTGGTGACTCCAGATTCACTTGAGCAAACTGCAGAAACTCATTTCCAACGAAAGAAGTTAGATCTGATGCTTCATGCGATATTCATTCTCAATTCTTCTTTTCAGTTTTGTGAAGAGTCATTTGCACTTCAATCTCAGAAACAAGAATGCACACTATTTTTTCATGAGAACATAAGGATTTTTATTGTGGAGAAAATTAAAACCCTCACTTGTAAAGCTTTGCATATATTTTCTTTCCAGTTTATACTGTTCATATATAGTATAAACTGATTTCTAATACTGCATTTGCTTTCACAAATCTGTGTTTCACATTTGCATATCTTTGGGGTGCCACAATAATACATGTTTTTCTAAAGTTAATGCTTATTTGTATCTTTCAAGAGATACTTAACAAGTTTCTTCCCTTTTCATATAATAATTAAAAATTACGTGGCTGGACCATTTTTATTTACACAGATGAGGTCTGAATAATTTAATCCTTTTTTTATCATGTGTTTCTTGAGGGAGTTATGATTTGACATATGTAGAACACTAAAATTGCCGTGTTGCTTTCCACACATTTCAATAGTGCAGTAGTAGGTCTCAGCGTGTGAATTTACACCAATGCTGCTGGTGTTAGAAGTGTTAACACTCGGAGGAAATCTGTGTCCAGCCCTATCCCCTCCAGTAGATGTCATCGTGACAATGGAGAATGCTGCTGGGGATACTGACGATGAGACCTCCTGTGCCGAGGCAGGAAAAAAGCTTTGCTGTAATAGACTTTGTTTCTGTCAAAACAAGGTAGTTCTCACAATGCTTAGCATTTATAGAGACCTTTTCGTTTCTATAATGCTTTGAAAACACGATGACTATTAAAACACAGTCGCCAGTCAGCTCGTGTGGGGCTGTGGTCCATGGCAGTGGTGTCTATATAGAATCATAGAATGGTTAGGGTTGGAAAGGACCTTAAGATCATCCAGTTCCAACCCCCCTGCCATGGGCAGGGAC
>JAOEHY010016601.1:0-10066 GCA_025447955.1 Psilopsiagon aurifrons | reverse complement strand
AAGATATAAAGTGTAGTATAGAGTATAATATAATCTGGTATAATGTAATAAATATAGTAGAATGTTACATATTATGTCATATATTTCTATAGTTAATTACATTTACCATATACCTTATATTGCAATTTATATGTTACATATTAATACTTAATTGCTACACAGCTATATAGTATAATACAAATTGCTGTATGATACATATTGTATGCAAGTGGTTATATGCATCTTGTTTGTGTTTTATTTTAAGAAATATTTATTGAGTATTGGCATTTCCCTTCTCAGATCTATCTTCTATCTATCATCTATCTATTTATCTATCTATCTATCCATCTATCTATCTATCTATCTATCTATCTATCTATCTATCTATCTATCTAAGACTGGCATTCTTTACTTGTGTAATATTCCTGTGCAGTAGCTCTAATTTGAATCATTTCAATCCTGAATTAGTAGAACTCTGCCCTGCATACAAAATAAATTCTTTAAACCCTGTACAAGTTGATACTTCGAGAGCAGTGCTGGAAATATGTCATTGACTTCATCTAGATTCATATTTGCCTTTTTTTTGGCACATACTTATTCTGTGTTCAGGTAGATAAAATCAGATCTTTATCCTTCTTAATCATTTCAAAGTTAGGAGCTCCCTCTTTGTAACCAGTCGTCCATATGGATATGACCTTGTCCTTTAAAGTATTTCATTTCTTGTCTGTTCCCACGAGTTATACTCATCATCTGCTGTACTGGTAACGTCCAATTTTTTGTACCATATAATTGCCATGTGCATACTTCTATCTCTTATGCCAAGGTCATCAAAGACAAGATGAATTAGGTTTGGTTCCAAGATCCAATCTTACATATATTTTTTTTTCCTTTCTAGGGAAAAGAATTCCTTTTCATCACACCCTTGGCATACCTTCTTCAGCCAATCTTCTCTTCATCTACATCTTTGGAACTGGATTTATCATAGTAGTCAATATAGCACTAAGGTAAAATCTTTGCTGAAGCATATTCACTTGCAAAGAAAGGAAAGACAGGTGGGACATCAAGTGGGTCATTGAGACCATACGTAATATGTCAAGATCTAAAAAGTTTGATCCGTTGCACCTTTGGATCTGAAAGTGTGAATCCAAAGGTAGTGTTTTGCCTTCTGAAGTGGCCTTGTTAATGATGTTACTGGAGGGAAGATACTCAGACCAGTCAGGGTATAGTGAAAGTCCTATATTCTTGCTCTGGCATATCAGAAATCACACCAGTGGAAAACAATATCTGAGTACTTTACATTTCTAAATGCAAAAGAAGAGCACACACTCTTATCAGGAGTCAAATTCAGGATACAAGTTCTTTTGTAGTTGTCCAGCATTGCAGCATTTATTAGCCATTGAAACATGGGTTGCTCAAGATGATTAGTAATTCTGGTACAAAGCCTCAGCTATTACAAGAATAAGACCAGAATCAGTCCACATTTGTCCCCTCTCAAGTGTAATTTACATTTAATGTGTGTTTTGTTGTTAAGTGGGAAGAAAAGCATAATGGATAGCAACTGTCTGGTTTCCTTGCTCAGGAGCTGTTAAAAATCTTGGCTGTCACTATCTTTAAGGGGGTTTATGACTGTGTGAATCCTAATTTTCTTATCAGGAAGATATGCATGCATTTCATCTCTACACCTTTGTAACTGGGCAGACAAGCAGCAATTGAAAGAATCATTGCTGTAAGTGGAGAGCAGTGCAGTACAATAAAGCCCCATGAAACACATTTATTACAGCATAACAGGATGTGCAGCCAGCATTGCTTAGGATGTGTGGGCGGAAATAAATTAATTTGACTGTGTTTAATACAAACGGATATATGCTCACACATAAGATTTCTGATCACGGGAAACAATTTTAGATAAATAGGAGCTCTGTTTGACCTGGACCTCTAAAAATTACCATATTATTTGCTGTTTTGTGATATTTATAAAGTGGTCTTTATTTATTTTACAGACTTTTCCAGGTCTTGGAAGACAGATCGTTTTGTTGATCAGTTTATACTGTAATAAGAGGTTCAAGGCCATAACAGCACCTGGGGTCTGTTGTGGTCTTAAACTGCTGTGCTGCTCTTCCAGGTCTTAAGAAAATCTCTACATAATGTCATTGCAGCTGCTGCTTAAACTTGAGCAATTGTCAGTTTTAAAGAAACACAAACCACCAAGCAGAAATGCAGCAGACACTCCATTAAGAAAAGTATCTAAGATCAGAAACCTTGTCTTTTGCTTTTAGTCTTCTCTCAGTGGAAAAAGACATAATGCTTCAGTACAAGTAGAGACATGCCCTCACCTTCGGGGAAGACAAAAACTGGGTGACATGGATGCAATCAGTGTAGAAAGACCTCTATCTAGACTAAAACCCTGGTGTTTCAGCAAGTATGTGGTCTCAATGACATTCAAAGCTGAAATAAGAGGTGTTTACATATAAGTTTCAACTTTGTTAAGTGTACGTTTTTAAAAGCTGCTTTTTAGTCCACTCAGTTCATGCTTTTCTCTGACAGGCTGCATTTCGCAATTACTGCACTAGTTCCAAGCATCACCTTATTAGAAAAATCTATGCTCCTTGGTCTCTGAATATCATGTATTACCCATTTAACAAAGTATCAAAAGTATTTATATTTGCTCACTATAAACTTATTCTGTGTGGAATACGTTTTGTAATTTTCTGAACCTGAATCCTAAAACAAAACAATACAAAAGAACACAAAACGGGTTTAACAGCCAACTTCTAATGATTTTTAAGGAAAGCTAAATGTGACCTTCAAGGCCAGCATCAGCTATGGACTTAGTGTGACACTGAACACAATTCTGGTCTTCATTAAACAGTGAATAAATAATAATAGAGCTATCAGTGCTATCTGTCATGACTAATGGTTCTCTCTAGGGCAACAAGTTATTATCTAATTCATATTATGCTCCCATGTATCTCATTCATCAGCTTCTGGGTGACTCCAGTGCTGAGTGCTGTGTCAATCTATTGTTCTCTCTGCTCCAGCATGGAAAGTTATTGAAGTCATGGTAGTGTTTGCAATGTATCTAATTAGCTTTACTTGTAAGGTGTTTTGCTTGAAGTAATTTTAAAAAGAATCGGTGCCACGTATATGTAGCATTTCCTTTTGATGTGGAGATACTTCCCCAAGTTTGAAAAGGTTTCAGGAGGCACATAATATGCATAACTTGCTCAATGAGAATCACCTTGTCGCATTTGTCTTTTGCAACCATTGCCTTAGTGGTGCCCTTGCAGAAGGGGTTAAAAAAAAGCTAACTTGCAGAGAGCTTACTGTTAGTGAGTTAATACATCTTCAGCCATCCCACATCCCCACAGAAAGTTGCATGCGGATTTTCTCCTTTGCATTTCATAAATCCTAAGAAGTTGTGAGTTACTACAGAGTAGGGTAACTTTTACATACAGCTCTTGAAGTGAAGGGAATTACACTTATTCTTCTCATAAGAGTCTGTTCATTATCTTGAGCCAGTTGCTAGGAAACCTCCCTGTTAATCTGTCCATTACTGAGTTTTTATCTCTAAACCAAAGTGATTCATTCAGTATCCAACCTTTTCTTTTCAAGTCTTTGCACAAGAACAATCTATAACCTGCCAACATTCGAAATGGAGCTCACAGTTACACCATAACACATTTTTTTATCATCTATTAAGTCTCTTGTTTACTTCCCGTACCTGTTCGGTGGAAGAATGAAACATTGGTTTGATTATTACACAGTTCCCCACATATGTTCAACTACAGGATCACGTGCAGAAAATACATACAAAACCTAGGAGCCTTAAATCATTCTCTTGTCATTATATCAATTCTAGCTTTCATTAATCTAATTCTGCTCATTTCCCACATTGATCATCATACTTCCACACTCCAACTGCAGTTCTGTGAATGTAGCTCTGATATATCTCGAAAAGAGAGATAAAAAGGCAAGGAAGTTCAAAATACTGAGCAGTCAACAGAAACTGTGGTGATTTGCAGCTCTCAGCTTTCACACTGCAAAGGCCTAGGGTCTAGAAAGGCTGCCCATTATTGTACTAAGGACCCAGGTTGGGAACTCAACCTGGACAACATGCAGTGAAAATTGTCTTTCTGCTTGGGAAGAATATGTTTAAAAAGGGTACTGAGAATATTATAAATGATCATGATTCAACAAAAAATTCAATCAATGCAAAAAAAAAAAAAAAAAAAAAAAAAGACTGGGCAAACACTGACTGCCACTGCAGGAAAACTTCTACGATGAAAGCCTAAGGGTATTTGAGTTATTTCTTTACTATGTACCATAGGGGTTTACCAAGGAATGCTGGCTGTTATTTAAATCTCTTGATAATGAGAGGTGAAGATGCTTTTCTACAAAGTGATTTCTATACAGAAGAGAATTCCTGGGAGGTTGAAAGCTTGAAAAGTATCTAAATATTTTGTAAGGTCATATTCTGTATAAACTGATAACAGTAATACAATGGTCACTAATTAAATGTGACTGAGATTTGATCTAAACCACAAATGACCTGAATTGTTGATGCTATCTTATTCATCTTAAATGATTATTTAAAATACATGAGTGTTTTTACAGATAACACACAAGTTAAGTTAACTCCTGATTCACACATAATATTATTTAGCAAAATAGCCTTTAGAAATGAATTTAAGTCAGATTAAATTGAAAAAAAAAAATATCACACTTAGGTTCTTGATTGTTTGATATATTTGATTAGCAGTGGAGTTGATTTTTGGTGAATTTATCTGAAGCAAACTAATGATATTACAAAATAACCTCATAGAAATGTTATCTTTGTACCATTAAAACTAAATGAAAAACAGCAATGCAATAGAGTTCTTTTCAATTATGCTGACAATTTCTATGTGCATTATGACGGATTGCTGGCTTCAATCCAACTTCTGTTCATAATATATTCAGGACAATTTAAGTGACATTTTATGCAAATTCTCAGGTTTGAACGCATCAACCACTTGCCTGTTTACTCTTTATGATGTTTACAAATTGCAAATATTTAAGCTGTTAAAAAGCAGCAGAACTCTGTTGATATAGTGATAATGGGAAATTATATTCTGAGTTCTTTTAGTCATACAAGCGCATTTGGAACAAAGAAGATTAAATTTTTATTATAATTTTTATTGAGATGAATGGCATGTGATACTGTAATAATGGTAGTGCTCAGGATGACACAGGTTCACTGAGGGATACTTGATAATACACCAGGTGCATTTTCCCCATCTGTAAGAAGTAAGATGGTTTTCAAGGTTTTTGGGCTTGTGGATCCATCAGAATTTTCCAGGGGATCTGTGGGCCCCTCCAGTGGCAGCATTTTGGGGCATTTTGCATAGAGAATTCTAGAATAGTATAAACATTTGGTTTGGGTGAGCACTGGTTGTTGGCAACAGATGCCAGGGAGTCTGTGGTGCTGGGTGTAGATAGGGAGAACCTTAAAGTGCAATTTGAATTGCTACAAATGACTGATTCGTATTATTGAGAGAAGGCAGAGGAAGAGACAAAATTAAATGAGTATCAGATGGCAAGTAGCATGGCATGTACTGGAGTAGTTTTGTGAAATCTATGGATTAAGATACATAGCAAAATTACTGAAAATGGGAAGGAATGGGAAAAAAGATGGGATACAAAATGGCAAGCTTCAGGACAGAGGCCCACTACTCATGTTACTGAATCAATGCTCTCTATCTGAGTTGTTTTTACTAGGAAAAAAAAAAAAAAGAAGAAAAGGCTGAACAATATGTGGTACCTGTGTCCTGTTCAAAGATGCAGCAAGAGGGGAAAAGAGAGCATCAAGCTACACATATGATTTGAGTGGAAAGGTGGTGATAGGGATGGGTGAAGACGGCAGAAATGAAAGCAAAACTCACATGGGACAAGTGCCATTTTCAGAAGACATTAAAACAGGAAGAATGAAAAGCAGACACATGATTAATCCTAGATTTCATTAGTTTTGGGCCAGTGGGAGCTTTGTCCCATGAGACCCCACCTTAGTAACATGACTGGGGTTTGCAGCTGCAAGGCCATGAGAACAAAACCAGAAAATCAGCAGTATAAGGACTGCAAGGGAGAAATACTGCTATAACAGGCCAGGAGAAAGGTTGCAGTGCTGCAAGAGAAAAATGGACAGCAGGGCTGTAAATGAAAGGCAGATACTGATTAGGCGTTCAAACAATTGGCTGTGCTGTTATTACTCAGGTTAACACTGTGCCAAGCAGTTAAATGATCCTTCAGCTGCAAGCAAAGAGGAAAAAATGGATTGTTATGAAAAATCTTTTATTTATCACAAGATTTTTTTTTCTTTAGATTCTTCTTTTAAACAATGAAAGGTAAAAAATAGCTTAACAGAATGAATTGGTATAAAAATAAATCATTTTTCAATAGTAATTGATATTCGGAACTGTTAAGAGATTTTCCAGAATGTTCATCTATCTCCCTTCTCCAAAGTAAAGTTAAGCAGAGGAGGTGTTACTTATCATCTCTTTCCCTTGCCCTCTATTCACAGCCAAAGCCACAAGCACCAAGTTTACATACAATTTTGATTCTGGAAAACATCCAGCATGTCCTGTTCTAACACAGTGTGCAGGTATGACTATAAATTCAAACAGTTCACTGGGAATGTTTATATCCTAGAAGCAGCCTACGGTAAAGTGCATTATTGGACTGTGGCCTTCATTGTGTTCAGGTTTTGGCTTGTAATTACTAGTCAAAACCCACACATTTAAAAGTTTTTTGACCAGAAATCTTCATTCAAATCTTCATTCAATTTCCCTAGCTTAGGACAAATCTGTTTTACCAAAAGAGATTTTTTTTTTATTATTTTGAAACTGCTTCTGGTTACTTGAATATTTAACTGCTGTTGCATGCAAATGGGCAAAATCTGGTAATGAGCACAGGGCTGAAATACCTGGAGATTTGAGCTGACGGTGGTGGCTGTGTTCAGGCTCTTCCATCAGCAGGGAAGTATTGTGACAAACAATGAAGCAAATGGGTAGTGATGAGGTTGATAGAGCAGTCTTACCGTGAACAGTAAAGCACATATCTTCGACAAGACTTTTGACTATTGCTGTTTTCCTCAGTGTGGGCAGGAAGAAGGGTGTTAAATAAACCACCTATTTTATTAGCCTTGTTTAGTTTTATGTCAAATAAAGAGGAAAGACATTATTATTAACAGCCTGCTGTTTTAATTGATTCCTTGTAGTGTAGAACAGTGCTGCCTAGTTAGAAATTGCTTAGGAAATTTTAATCTTAACTCCTAAAACATGATCAAAGTACTGCAATGAGCTAAGGAGATACTTGAAAATGTAAGGAAAGGTGAAAAGTTATGCCCTTTCACAGGTTCTATGTTCTCAGATTGAAGTATCCAGTGTTAGAGAGTAGTGCTAGAGTAGTAGTGCCAACTAGTTCATATCTACTGGCCTTTTCTAAGTGAAACAGTAGATTTCAATTCAATTCCATGTGAACAAATGACTGCTGTAAAACATAACATGACAAGTTGTGCTTATTGCTTCCCATGGTGGCAGTTTTAGTTAAAATCAAAGACCAAGAAGATATTGAGACTAAATCACTTTTCTTAGTCTGAAAGGCGCTCACACAGGTGAAGGTGAGGGGCACTAAAAGCAATGCTGCTGCCTACCAATCTGTGGATAACCATGATAAATCCTTTTTCTTGGCTGCCATGAAACCAGTATTGGCTTTCAAACACAGAGCTGGAATGACGATAGCTGAATGAAAACCTCCTTACAAAATCAGATGTCTTAAGCTAGGAAAGGGATACCTATAGGACAAAATTAAGTTAGGATTGATCTTAGAATAAGAAAATTCTACAGGACTTCCAGATTTGGCACAATGGACAGAAAATCAAAGTTACCCTAATAAAAGCAAGCAGGTCTACATTATCGGTGCTCAAGTACTCACTGTTGCTAAAGCAAACCTTAGCAATTCAGGCTTCCATGCAAAATTGCCCCTCAGAGAGCCTAAAATGTTATCAAGACTTTCGGTAGATAAAGCAAGACTTTCTGAATGCCAAGAGACTCTGGGCATATGCAACTCCTTGCGTTGCTATACTGCTTCAAAGTGCATTGTGCAGCTAAGATCACACAACCTTTGGGATGTTTTCCTTGCACAGAGTGCAGTCTGCAGCTGTCACTGCAATGGAGTTTGGTCCCTTTTCCTTAATATTCCTCTCATGCACAGTTTTGCTCTGCTAGACATCCTTTCCACACTTATCCTCTTGTCAGGCAAGTCCCTGAAGTACCTAAATTGCCACAGGTACTAAATCCTTGATAGCTCAGTAAATAACAGCAAAAATGCCTTCAATTTGTATAAAAATTAATTCTCAGTATGAAAAATGATAACACTTTTTTATTTTTGTAAAAAGGCTATAGATGTAATTTAAAAACAAGCAAAGCCATATGTATTATTAGGAGGAGCTTTTCCTTTTAATTGCAATTGCTGGGGAGCTTGCAATTTTAGCAACTGGAAATTTATCTACACCCCAAATAAATGTTACTTTAATGACAGCTTTTATAACACTTCATAATGCATCAAAATATTCATCATACTTAACACCTGGATGTCCCACAGTGCAAGTATGAGCAAAGTAACCAGTGGTAAAAGGTTGCCAATGGTTTTGTTATTAACAAAACACATTCAAATAATGTTCAATTTGTCAGGCTTTCAAACAAGTAAACAAAACCCAAAGAAACCTGAGCATTTTTTTATCTGATGAAGTGTCAGTGCATGCAGAACAAAACAGATGTATAACTTCATACACAGAAGGGATATTATTTTTCTTAAGTATACTCTGTTAAAGAACATTTTGTTCAGGATCAGCTCATGCAATTTAAAAAAATATCTCATCCAGAAATGCAAAATAAGAGAGATATATGGAATTCTATCAGATTTCAGATTTTCTTCAAGTTCCTTTTATCTGCATTCTTAAACCTGTGTCTTCATTGCATTATGTATCACTCCTTTGAAATTAGGTTACATGATTGGAAGAACATAAGAGTTTCATTTTATCTTGCTTTCCTTTAGTATTTGGTCATGCTTTAGGTTTTAATGAAGTAAAGAAATACATTTTCATCCTTGTGATTAATTTCACATACTTACGTGGTGAACGGAAATGATAATGAGATACAATTGACAACGTTCCACAAATGAGTAGTTATGGGAATTATAGAGTTTTTGTGCCCCAAAACCAAAATAAAACTCCTGTAATATCACAATTGCTACTTTTGAGATTTGCGTCTCTCAACTGATTCATCTATTTTGGAACAATGCAAAAATCAAGATATGCTTTTTGGTGAATGGAAAACTACATTTTCACTCCTACTTTTCAAAGTGGGAGAAGAATGTGTCATATTATATTTCTACCAGCATTCATAGAAGTAGGTCATGTTTTGTTAACTCTTCTGAAAAGGAGTGTTCCCACCCTCCTGTCTGTAACATGTTAATATGTATTTTTAGCCTGCTTCCAGCTTATCCAAGCCTACCCTTCCAATCTCTCTTTAGAATGAAAACCAGAAAAGAAATGTCTTGACACTTAAATGAGTTAGGAATGCAAGTAAATTAACATGGCCTGACCATCTCTTGTACGAGCAATCTGATAAAGGCAAATGTAGATAGCCCAGTCTAAAAATATCAGGGTCTTATCCTTCATTTTGGTATTTTTTTAGAGTTGCACAGTATTTCACTATTTCAGGGCTGGTTTAACAGTGATGAGGTAGTACCTAATTTTGTAATATCTTGCAAAATATGCAATGCCTTCTTTTCAGCCTGATTTTCAGTTAATTTTGCTATTTGTAAAAAACTTTCTCTTGTAGAAATGAATTAACAAATGAAAGATCTAGAAAGTCGTGTTTTCATGAAATAAATGAAATTACATTAAATTAGCTTTACTTTAATTAATTAATTTGCAAATTTCCTAGCCAGTGTTTTTTCCACTGATTAAAAATGCTGAAATGCCCTGAAGGGACCATGTAACACACTTCCGCTTCCGAATTTTGGGAAATGACTTGAAGTTAAATTGTAA
>JAOEHY010016600.1:0-34069 GCA_025447955.1 Psilopsiagon aurifrons | reverse complement strand
CCCCGAGCTCCGCACCGCATCCTCCCCTCTCATGGCTCTGTCTGGGTGCCTGCACTGACCACCGCCGGGGCAGACAGGGCAGAGCTCCTACACCGAGCCCGCGTCACACAGCGAGTGCTCACCATCCCGCTCACCATCCGGCGCAAACTGCCCCGAACCCGTCCTATTCCCCGCGCTCCTGCTCTTCGCGCTCCTCGGGGCAGTGTTCACCCGGTCAGTGCAGGTGCCGCCTCTCCTGGCACTGCCCCCCGTAGGTCAGCTCCTCGCTCCGCTGAGCTGCCGGGCTCTGGGCGAGCCCTCTCGAGGACTTGAGGCTCCCTCGGTGCCTGCGGCTGCTCCGAGTTGAAGCTATGGGATGCCGAGCCTGCCCCCGATCAGGCGCTGCAGGCGTCCCCTCTCCCCGATCATTAAAATCTGGAGGGAAATAATCAAAGAAATATTTATCCTAAGAAAAATTCCTGAGAATATCTGAGGAAAGGACTAACTCAATGACACAAACATAGAATTAAGTCTTTCCAAAAGTTAAGTGCGAGTGAAAGACATGTGTGAGTATACGAATTTATTTTTAGGGAGATAATTTAAATATATTTTTAAAACAGGATATTAGCTGTGGAAAATTACTAGCCCTTGAACTGAAATAAATAAAATATGACCTTCAGTACCAAATAATTCCTCCCATCTTACAGCTATTCAAACACTGAAGTCAATTGGTCATTTGTTGGGTGTTCAGCCCACAGAAAAATAAGCTCCCATCTGTGGCTGATCGAGATTTATGAATTTATAAATATATACTTTTAGTTGGCAAGCTTTCTTGATCAAGCACCCCCTTTTTTTAGAAGAAAATGGCAAATTTCCATAAAAGTGACAAGTAATAGTAATCTTTCTCAGACAGGCTTCCATTCTGCTGAGTGTTTCAGTCTTATGATCTGAACATGGGAACTGAGTTGCCAGATCTGCTGAGGTCCTGTGAATAGTGCTATGTGAATAACTATTTCAGTTCTTTAAAAGTGAAAGTGAAGTTTCAAGTTGAATAGAACATGAAATTCCTTTTCTTTGTCTCAGAAATATAAAGAAAATATTGTTTCTTTTGAATGAAAGCTTACATTTATATCAAATGTCAGAGGAAACATCCAAGTTGATCTATGTCAAATAATTTTCTTGTCTGAGTTCGGCATGCAGACACACTGGACCACGAATCAACTTTATGCACTGAAGCATCCAGGGAAAAAAACCCATCCAAATACCCTAGTTTTAGATTCATAGGTTTAAATCAAATTGTGACATCTCTAAAAGCTGGATCTCTCACATCTGGACATCTGATCACTGGTCTATTGCATCAACATAGGTAAGATGCACACTTTCGCCTTAACAGTTTTATGACCCTAACCACTTCCTTGCTATTTCCATGAAAAGTATTTGCATCTTTGCATCTACAATCATTCAGCCAATTCAATGTGAATTAGTCAGCAGGCAGGAGGCAACAGTCATTTCGATCAGTCTATGGTATAGGATAAGGAGTTTAATTTTGGATTAATTCTAGTCTGATTCACTGGACGAGTGCCCAATAACAGTAGGAGCATGCTGGGTGCCATCCTGCAATGTATCTTCCAGTTTAGTTTCATCAGAAAGGAATCCAGTTTGCATCTTCTCCCCCTGCTTGCAACATGAACCCGGGTATGGTATATGAATCTGAAAATTCACTCCAAAATAATAGTCCTGATGAGAGCAAAAGTGTTCCTTTAGACAGATGCACCATTACTAGTCCGTTTTTTTTCCCCACAAAGTGCTAGTGCAGTCTAAACTGGGTATGAGTTCTGCAAGTTATACAGTTTCCCTGGGTTGAGCGGTAGCAGTTATTTTTCTCCTTCCTAGTAGCTGATGCAGTGCTGTAGTTTGGCTTTAGTCTGAGAACAGTGCTGGTAAACCACCAATGGTTTAGTTGTTGCTCAGTAGCACTTACCCTGACCAAGGACTTTACAGTCTTTCATACTCTGCCAGAGAGGAGGGACACAGGAAGCCAGGAGGGAGCACAGACAGGCCACCTGAGCCGAACTAGCCAAAGGGGTATTCCATACCACGGCACTTTATTCCCAGTACATAAACTGCGGAAGTCACCTGGAAGGCACAGATCGCTGCTTGGGTCAGGCTGAGTATCAGTCAGCTGGTGGTGAGCAATTGTATTGTGCACCACTTGTGTTTTCTGAGCTTTCATTTCTTCTCTTGTTGTTTCCTATTATTACTACTATTATTATTATTATTGTTGTTATTATTGCTAGTCTTTCTATTATCACTATATTTTACTTTCTTTTAGTTCTTAAATTGCTGCTATCTTAACACATGGGGTTTACATTCTTTCCATTCTCCTCCCCGTCCCACCCCCATGGGGGATGAGCAAATGGCTGCATGGTGCTGAGCTGCATGGTGCTGAGCTATTGGCTGGGTCTGTAAAAGTGGAGATATGTAGTTCCATAACAAATAATTCATGCCACTCTCTTTAGATTCATAGTTATCACTTTCACGTAGGCTGCAGGTGAATCTTCTCAAACTTAAACATACTTTGACCTAGAGACCAGAAATTACCTATGGTAACTGCCGAATGACATTACCTATGAAATGAGAAGGGGGCCAAATGAAGTCCCAAAGAGGGAAGCAGTAATTTCAATTACAAATAGGTCATTTTGCTTCCATTAGCACAGTTTAAAGAAAAACTAAGTCCCTTGGATAAGGCATTTTTAAGAAAATTTGTAAGTGGTACAGATAAACTGTACAGAAAACAAAGATTTGGTCAGAAACCGAAGAATAGCTAGAGCTATGTGATGACAGAAGTGGTTAACCTAGCCTCCTAAATAGCATTTATTTCCAGAAAAGTGAAATAACTCATGGATGCTGAGTAGAATTTGTTCTCACAAAATAGTGTCTAATTGCTAAAAGCTTGCACTGCATAAACAGATGTAGGAAATTGCCTACAAGTGTGTCCCGCAAGAGACAATCCCCTTCCCCTGCAGCTGAGAAGGGAAGGTGTCTTTAAGCCTGAATGCTTCATAGCTATCCATTCACCCATTGGCTGGGGGAGTCTGGAACACTTTCTCTGCAGCATAACTTTCTGGATCCCATACTGACCCTGATCTTTTGAAGAGGAAGCTGATCCACCCTCATTCTATGCAGAAGCAGCTCAGCCTTCATGACAGCGTAAGATGCAAAGAAAGATGTGTAGGAGAGGCACCAGTGCAAGGAAAAAGGAAGAGCACTGGGAGCCGAGTGCAACCAGAGGGTGCTGTAGCAGGGAAGGCGGAGGTCTGCAGGTATGGGGAGAAAGGTATGGTTTCTGCCCAATGGATGAAAAGGGAGAACAAAGAGAAAGGTCCCTGTCCTCACTCCTGTCCCTCTAAAATCTCTTTAATTCCATCTCAGAATTTTTCATTGAGCCAATTCAAGACTAATTAATATTTTGTTTGCTCACTGACTGTTTTTCAGACTATTCCAACCATCTCTCTCCAGTCCAGGGGACAATTTACTCCAGGGACACCTTTTGTCAGGGGTCACAAAAAGGCTGCACCAGTCTTTGTCTTACACAGCCTTTTAACACTACCTCTGTAGGCTTCTCAGCCTCAGAAAAGCTCACAAACCTTCATAACTCACCTGATGCTATCCAGTCACAGAACCTTAACTTTGTTTCATAAAATGCCAATCTAGTGAATTGCAACACAAATCCCACATTAATATTAGTAAGCTTGAAACTAATAAAACACAGGGTGAATGTCACAATTCAGAAACTCAGGATCACAGGGAAACCTTTGGTCTGCATTTAAAATGTGGCCGATCTGCACTATAGTGCGTTAACCATAAGCAATATGGACACAGGTCAGTTTTTGCCACTCACTCTTGCAAATAGAGAACATCCCCTGATCTTCTTGGTATTAAAGAGGTACCCTCCAAGTCTGGCCTCCTTTGCCTGCAATGACTTCTCTGGAACTGGCTTTGCCCAATTTACCCTATAAAAACTCATTTATTCACAGCCTGAGAACTGATTTTTTACTGTACAGGTGCAAAAAATGTGATCTTTATCAGGAAACAAATATTATCACCTCTTAAGGGAGAATTCCTGAAACAGGAAAAAGAAATCTAAAACTGAGGAATAGTTTGCTCTTTTCTAACACTGTTACTGGGAACAATTTTTTTTTGTATCATTTCTTATTTTTCCTATTACTAAAAATTTCAGGATTTTGAACCCTGACCTAGCAAATCATTTGCCATGTACTTAACTTAAAGCACATGAATGACCCTGTTGAAATCAGTGTGACTGTTTATAGTTTGAAAAACAGTAAGTCTGTAGTATTGCCTTGGATTACTGGAACAGAAAAAGTGTATTTTATTTATTGAGTTTTCAGTTCTCACAAATAGCACTGCAACTGACGTGATGTAATCCCCAAAATTTTGTTATGGGAATGTAATGCATAAAATAAGAGGGGAGGGGGGGAAGGTGTCGAATGAAATTTTTTTGCGTATTCACAGTATGCACCAGTAGAGTTTTTCAGGCTATTTGGTGTTCTTAACAGTCCCTATAAATAGAAATTGAATCAAGTCATTTTACACAACCAGAAAATAAGTCTATCCTGTTTCTGGCCTTTTTGGTGATGCAATAATTTGGCTCTGAAACCTTAGGAAAATATAACTGAGGGAATAATAGCTACACAGACTGCAGAAGTGACACACAGGAACCAAAATGAGAGGATTCTGCATTTTACAGACCACTTTTGTATTCCAGATGATTCAATGACTGCACAGTATTTTAGTTACTGTTATTTTTAAAACTTTATCATAGTAATTGCCATGGTAATTATGCTGAGCATCAACTAGCACAGCACCACCAGACTGTATAACTTGCTGTCTTGTAAATCAGGGCTTCCCCCAGGCAGTCAAAATTTGAATGCGCTTCTGGTTTTGCCTACTTTAACTTTTCTATTTTAGGGAGTACACATGTGCTTTGTGTTAGAACAGGGAAGTCACAGCAGACTAAACTACAGTCTATGGTGACTTTGCCTTTTGGGTCATGCCCTTCTTTGGTGTTGGAGGAAGATGGTCACTTCTATAAAAACAAATTATGATTCAGAGAATCCCTACAGAGAGATTAACCAGAGATGTGTTGTTTTCACTGTGCCCTCACCAAGTGTAAAAAGTCCTTATGTAAATAGTCTTGTACTGATCTAATAATTACCTCTCTAATCCTTGCCTTGCCCATTACATACAAAGTGGTTTCATAAATTCAAAATAGACATGATCCTGAGCCACAGAATTTATAAGATCATAGCACCTTGGGATGGAAAACAACTAATGACTCATCCGGTACACCCCCCAGAAGGGCAGGGTAGCCTAGTTAAAAATGCCTCAAATAACATGGCTTTGACCACATCCCGAGCCAGCCAGTTCCTCTGATCCTGCTGCCATGATACTTTCCTTGATTTTTTCATGATACCCTATTTCATAGCTTCAGCCTCTCACTTTGAATTCAGCTCAGCTTTGATGGGAGAGTGAACAGCATTCCACATTCGTACAGACAATTGCTTGCCTCCTGATTATGCTTCTGTCTCATTGCATTTCTCTATCAGTCAACACAGTATTAGGATTTGGGGTTTTTTTTTGGTTTGTTTTTTTTTTTTTGCTTACATCTGGCAATTCTACTGTGCTTCTACACAGCTGTAAAACTGGATTTCTGAGTGGTAATTGTAATGGCGGGAACCATTGATTTTGTTACTGGAACTATGTCAAATGACTGTGAAGACTGCAGTATCTTAGCAGAGGAGGGCAATACTTGTTCATTCTAAATAATGATAAGAATGATCTTAACAGGCAGACGACAGGATTCCCTGAGATAAAGTATCACTTACCTAGTTGTAAAGGAGACTGACGCTCCTCTCCCATTTCCTTCAGGTTGTAATTTAAAGGATTAACTTAATGCTACTTGATAGCCTGTCCAGAAAGCTGAAGTTATTGGCTCTTCAATAGAGAAAATGTACTAAAGTCTCTGGTTTGGGGTTTGGCTTGGGGTTTTTTTCTGTCTTTTTGTTTAAGTGAATATGTTGGCGGTTCAAATAAATACCTGTCTAGACAGATGTCAAATGAAATACAATGATAATGACTTTATGATAATAATGAAGCAGATGGCAAAAAAACCAAACAGCGCAGCGTATATAGTATAAGAAGCACCCAAGCTCTGAATGGAAAGCCAGGTATTTTAACTACCTCACAGCAAAGGGCAGTAAGTCAGAGCATAAGCTCTCTTACATAGAGATATTGGCTACGAGGCTGCATGGATGCATGTATGTGTGGTTGTATGTGTGTGTGGTAGAGCAATTAGAAACATAGCAATGGTTATTTTCTGTTTTCTCCATTGAAAGTGATGGTCTAGTTACTGCTGGGGTTTCTAAACACTTCAAGGGAAATAGACTGTTCAGTTCCTAACATGCTGGACCCCTCATTACTATGGGAGGTTTAGTACAGTATTTGAAAGGTCCAAAATCTCCTGTGCTTCCCAAAGCTGCGTATGGCTGCAGAGAGATTAACCATTGCTCATCAGGAATTGCTGTAAAATGCTGTGGATTTGTACTCTTCAGTACGCAGTGTCATAGTACCTAAATGTTAGCTGCCTGACAACTGGAAAGGGATTAAAAGCAGGCTATGTACCCTTGAACATCTTTAAGCCAAGGAGAGAATTAATGCTTTAACCACTGCAACACTGAAGCATATCAGCTAAGCTTCTTTCTGTATTGAAGCTGAATATAGACAGCTCACTGCCAAGCATGCTTCATATTAAATGCCCAAAAGTATGTCTTCAGATTTTCTTCATCTTTCCTTCAGTTTTTGAACCTATGTTGCTGTCACAACAAATCTAATCCATTCCTGAAAGCAGATTACATCCCACTGATGCAAATCACAGCACACAGCCGCTCTTCCTCTCTGCTTTTTGGGTTCTGTCATGGTGTATGTCTTTCACTAATAGACGTGAGCAAAAATACAAACAAAGTGTAGCTCAGGACATTTGTCCAAACTGATGATGTCATCACCTTGCTCAAGTAGGAATGTGGAATCTATTAGCGGGCAATAAAACTGAAATTGATTTTGCACGAAAATGCATTTGCAGTTTTAAAACCTGCAACTGATTTGTGGCCAAGATGGTTTATTTTTCACAAATGCTTTCCATTTCACCTTTAAGATGATAATTAAATTAAAAGATGGCCATAGGCTTCAGACACAAAATTTGTTTGTTACAGCTTCGTGTTTCTCATCAAGGAAAATAAAAAAAGCTTGTTTACAACTGTTTCAGACAATGGTCAAAACACTTCATTTTTGTGTAGACAAATTAATAGCTAAGAAATGAAGCAACTAAATGGCATCTTTAAGACATTAAATATCATTCTTACGTAACTAGTGTCTTGTTTGCTATTTTGTTTCTTTTTTAAATAGCAAGGAATCAAGAAGCAATCAATTGGAAGCAAAATAATTTAGAGGAAGAACTACCCAGTATTCGTAGTGTTCATTAACTTTAAATAAAGCGTATTCCTCATTCTGAGTTAATAGGAAATATCTAATAGCTGTAATTGCTTAATATTAGATTTTTGACCATTATATTTTTATTTCCTGCTCAGTGATCAGTGGAATAAATGACATGCCGTATTTAATCTTGATGTCCAAAAAACAACTAACTGCTTTTTTTGCTTTTTCTTTTGAGGGACTTCAGTAATTATTTAGTAGCAAAAATATCATGCAAAATACATTCCCCTAGAGAAATCAGCAATTTGATTTTCATCCATAACTAACCGTACAGATTGCTGTGACCCATGTACTAATTGCAAGTCAGGCACATGGAGTTGATTTCAGGAATGAGACACACTGATATGCTGATATGCCTTTTTTTTCAGTGCAGAAAATCCCTTAAGAGGTCTATATTTGAAGAAAGAAATATTCCACCTGTTTTTTACAGGTAAACCAAAGTATGCAATCGATGTCCCAGGTACTACTGACATTCACCTGTAATTAGTCATCGAAATTGCATTACTGCAAGCAGCAGCATTCCAAGGACAGTATGTTTCCATATTTATCCATGAAAACCAGTCTTTTGGAATTAAGGGAATGTAATTAGATTGAGAATTCTTTTTCTTTCTCTAGCGAATTAATTTAACATGTAATTTTTGTGGTGAGTTTGAAGTACAGGTTCATGATCAGTCGAATACCTTTGCTTAATGAATATTGTCTAAATTTAAACTTGGATCAAAAAGAGAATGTACTGTGTATAAAACAAGAGAAATTACACTTCCCTGGCCTGGAGACATTATGCATAAGGACATCTACTTTCACACAGGGTTAGGATCCAACACTTGCAGGCAAAAACAAAGACCTAAAATGTTTCTAATCTGAAAATTCCATAGAGGACCAAGTTTTATTATTATTGTCTGCTGTTTCCTTGTATCAAACGGGATCTGGCAACATTCTTTTGCTATCAGCATATCCTCCTGAGGGTCAGTGGGATTATCCAGCCACTGTTCTGCTCCTTATTGAGAGAGATCCCAGCAGATATTATTGAGTCATTACTCACCCATTGGATCAGCTTTCTCATGCTCTTGTTGTGTCTTGTCAGTACTCTTAATGTGTCCACAAAAATTTTTATGATTTGATTGGGAGTTACGAGCCTGCAGTGCCTGCACTGTGCCATGACAAGCAGTTTTGTGATACCATTTCTTCCACTACTGCTGATGCAAGAGAGACAGTTACCAGTTTGTAATGGAGAACAGAGCAGACAAGAATTCCCACCTCAAAGGCAGAGATAAGACAGCAATAAGAATTATATGGTATATACATCATTCCTTCATCTCCTGCATCTGTTGTAAGGATGATAGGATTCGAAAGCTGAGGTGTCAAAAAGAAAGGAAATATCCAGTGGTAAGAAGTACTTTAAATGCCTTTTAAAGTTTTTCTATTAAATATGTGAATATATGATTACCTGTGGAGTACAGCTACCACAGATTACAATATTAATGAAAATGCAGGCATCATTAACTCTATTGAAGGCTAAACAGCTCCTTTTGGGGTTGAACACCTTCTTTTGATCTTCCAGCATAGTCCCATAAAAAAAGAGAGAACCCCTACTGTGGTTCAATGTATTGTCATCAGAAGAAACAGGCACTTTTGTAACTTTTAAACCTGGTTTTAAGTTATGGTCATGGCAATTCTTGGACCACCCCAGCTTTAAATTTTCTAAACACTTCATTTTGCTTTATAGTTATGTTGTTTAGAATTTGTTACTGGTGCCAGTAGCTGCAGATCTACTTATTTGTATTGTGCTCCTGCATTTACATTTCACTCTATCAGTTAAACTTAATCTACTTCACACAATATGTCAGAAGCATTTTGTGTTAGATTGTTTTAGATTTACAGGCTCAATGACTTCATTAGAATTGCTCTGGAACTGCAGTGGCTGTAGCAAATCAAACTATGGCCCACAGAGTTTGCATAGTATTTGGAAATCAATTTGTAGTTCCTATAATGGACTTTACTGTACATAAACAATGCAGATGTACACAACCACCTTATTTTTTCCTTTTCTATTAAGAAAACCTGTCATCTTCCTCTTTAGGACATGTGTGATTATAGTAACTCTACGCCCGCAAACAAATACAGGTTTTGCATTTGAAATATCAAATACTCTTTACTTACAGATTTCCAGGCACATTTTTTTACTTATCTGTCAGCATTTACTTAACTGGAGATTTCACTAGTGAAGCAAACTGAGGTTTAACAGAGATCTGTTGTATTTGCCTTATTAACAGAAAATAAGCCATAAACCCATCTTGTTTACTCTTCAGGGCCCCATCACTGTATTCCATGCAGGCTCCATAGCCATGGGACATCTGTGTTTGTACTCATCTACGACTGAATCCTAATGTTTGAACATCTGTGTTACCATCTTTTTACCTACTGCTTCAAATCCTTTAGGAAGAAGTCTCTCAAAACACCCCTCGAGGCAAGACCACGTGGTTATTTAATTGAAAAGATGCTGAGGCAAAGAGTTGACTGCTTTGCCTGAGGCCACATGTTTCTCTTGACTTGAAATTGTATGTACCTTTCCACTACTTGCTTTGCATCAAAATTTCTTTTATAAAGGTGGAAGGCTTGTGATTCTTACACAGCAATTTGAGAACAATAAAGTGAGGATTCATCCCATGAGAACATTATCAGGAAAATTATCAGTCTCCTGCATATACAGATACACGATTTTTTCCTTTCTCTTCTACCCTGTTAGGTCTTATTCTGGTGCAGACATTTTTTCCTGTGCTCAGCAACCATTCCCAGCTTCCCCATGCTGGCACCTGTTCTGACAGCCAAAGCGTTAACATCAAGCGGCAGCTCCAGCTTCTTCTGTGCCTTTGCTCCATGGCCCTTCCCTCAGCAGGCAAGGGAAGGAGCCTGAGGCACCAGCATGGCCCACCCTGACTGAGAATCAGATTTCAGAGAAGAATGCTTTGTCCTCAGGCACAAATATGAAGATCAGCTTTTTGGGTATTTCTGAGTACTAGAGCTCCACCTCAGTGTCACCTCAGCAGGCACCAGACCGTGCCCCTTTACACCAGATTTTAATGGTCAAATGCAGCACATTTGTATGCCTCAGTACTACAGAAAGGTGCCAATAATAATAATCACACCGGGTAGATGATAAACTCATGCATGCTGAGGTCAGTGCTTGGAGGTAGAGCCTACATTGACTTCTCCACTGACAATGTCTCAAGTACACATGCTGAGCTACTGCCAGACAGCTAGCACATCAACATAAAATTCAATGCAACATGCAGTGGTGTGCAAAAAATGGAGCAAATAGTTGTGTGATTTAGCTCTTGCTCCTTTGGTTTAACTGCTGTTGGCACAGTTTCCAGCTGATTTAAAGAAAGACCAGGTATGTGTACGTGACCTGTTGGAGAACTAACAGGTAGACATGACCTCCTCCCTGCTACTGATTATACAAGAGTCCTTGGAGGACACAAAACTCCCATAAATTACTTCTGTCTTTTCACCAAAGTTGCTTTTTTTTTTCTTCTGACCTAGTAGTTCATATGTTTTATTCTCCTTGAACAGATCTGTCTTCACCCACCTATGTATCCTGCTATTAAATTTATTAGCATTTTACTATATTGTTGAACTGAGTTCTTTTCAGTTTGCTGGCGTGCAGAAATTTCTTATTAAAACCTTTTTCTCCAGATAACATTATCTTTTGTTGGCTACCAAATTTGTTTGAGTGCATTATTATCAAATGCATATATTAGTTTGAATTTTCCTTTATTCAGGATTCTTTTTCTGTATAAAACAATGAGATGTATAAAAATTTAGCATGCCTTTAATGCTACATCTCATTAAAAGAAGTGCAATTGTTCATCACTAAAATGTACCTTACAAAATTCTAAGTGATTCTGTGCTTGAGATCTTAATTACAGAGAACTTCATTCCTTAATTAATGTAACCCAGACATAGATCTGTAGTCTTGATACATAAAAATTTAGATCCTGCCATGGTCATATATTTAAGTTGCAATTAACATGAAAAAGAGATTAGGTTTTCTGGTATTTGTTAGTTGTAGTAGAAAAGGTAGCTGCTTGACATTTGTAAATCTGATGCTGTTTATCATGTTATCACAGTGCTTGGCTCAGGTTTTTATCTTCTTTTTATACGCATATGCATATATATATGTATATATATGTCTTAATACTGCCCAATCCTACAGGCCTCTAGTCTGAAAAATAAATATACTGACATGCATAGATGACCTAGGGGTCCATACTTACAGACATTTAAAATGAAACGGGGAGAAGCCACTGTGTAAAACAACAACTGGGGGAAAAAAAAAAATCAAAAAGGAAGCTTTTTCTTTAAAGTAAGAAAGGATGTACAGCTGGAATCTTTTTATTCTGAACCACTTAGTAGCATGCTGTTTAATGACTCTAAGAGATAATGTACTTAAATAGTTAATTCAAGGGTTGATCCTCCCCTAAAACTGAGCTGGGAACAAGAGCTGAAATGACTTTTCAAAAGGGAGGGACGGGAGGAATTCTGACCCTTCTCCCGATGCTTTCCAATGTGAAACCATGAAGCGATTGAGGAATCAGTGCACGGCACGTGGATTAAAATGCTTCCTAGAAGCAGCTAGTACTGTACACTGCCTCAACCCTCCCTGAACTTTCTCAGTAAATACAGCAGCCTGACAGCCTGGCTTCCCCGCTGGGTGGATCCTGCAACTCCAGGAGGGAATGGCACTTCTTGTTTTTAATTAGCAAAGGTGAAAGGTGAATTAAAACTAGCTGTTTGGCAAGTCAGAGCAAGGGGCTGAGTTCTGAAGAGCACCAAGGAGGAGGGTGCTTTCTTCTTTTTTTTTTCCCCTCTCCCTCCCTCCTTCTCTGGATGAATTGCCTTGCAGGAGGGACTGAAAATACAGCTTCTTCCTGAATCCACTGGCAGTTACTAAAGAGAGCTCAAGGCACAACACTGCAGAGTAACGCCTTGGAATGTCCTTGCACTTTATAAACAATTGTCCTAGGGAGGGAATATTTTTACATGACATTTGCACAGCTTGACAAATGGATAGCTGAGACTGTGTGCTTCTTTGATGAACACTGAATTTCCAGTAGATATACCCCACAAACTGACCAAAGAGAGAGATCTAACTGCACTGGGAAAGCAGAAGTGGAACTTGGAGCCTTAAAAAACTCACCAAACCAGCAAACAAACAGCAGCAGTTAAGTGAAAAGAGCAAGAATTTCATCTTGGGCAGGATGGCATCTGCCCAGGACCTTTTAATCCTGGTACTATATGGCTTGTTACTAGAGTTACCGACTGGATGTCATGCAACAGATACAAGGCAGCCAAGGTTACGTCTGTCACATAAAGGTAGGTCAGTGTGTCAGGTTTTTAAAGACCTTATGCTAATACAAGTTCATTGGCTTCACTAAATGTCTCATATAGGGGTTAAATTATGGTCTTTGACAGAGTAATATATTGTCCAGAAATCTTGTTGTTTCCTTGTCCTAAACTGCATCCATAATTAACTTTACTGAATTCAGGGAGATTTAAGGCACTCACAGTGATGATTTTAGGCTACTGAAATATTCTTCCATCTGAGAGTGTGTTATATTTGTTTGTCATTCTGTCTTATTCTTTATGCTGTAAGAAGCATGTCTGGTCTCTAATGAGGGGAAAAGAAATGGAGAAGATAACCTGAAATTATTGCTGAATAAATATATTCATTTGCATCAAGTAATACTTAAACGATTAAATGCCTGTTTCACTTTTAGAATTCTATCCATCTACAAATATAGCTAAGGCAAAAGACTGAATTTCTGTTCAACCATATGATTCATTTTCTAAACTAGCAAGTGTCATCACACTATAATTAAAATTACTAACTGCCAATGTAAGTCTGCTTGCAGTTTAACTGTTACCCAAAGAAAAAAAAATGTTATTTTTCCTGATATATGTACGTAGAGTACTTATAACTGTTTGTTTGTTTGTTTGTTTTAAATTAGTAAGGAAGAATGGGTGCATGACCTATTCTTCCTTAGCTCCTTCAGAATATCTTCTTATTCGGTGCTGGACTGCATATGATTTAAACTCCTCCTTATGACTTGATTTTAGTCCTGTGTATATATATAAACACCTGTTCACAGCCATGACATTTCAGTTCTCTGTACATACATTTGTAGATTATGTTCTTAGAAATATACGACAGACAGTTGTTGCAGTAAGAGTGAAAAAATGCAAGTGTGCAAGATAAATTGATGATTGGCCAATCAGCAATGTTTTGATATCACCTCTTATACAGAGATGAAAAGAAAATACCTTTTTGCTGACATAGCTGGGAATGAACAAATGCTAATTCACTCAAGAACATTTCTGTGGTTATGAAAGTGATAACTAAGCTACAGCAGTGGGAAGTACATTAGGATACCTATTTTAAGTATGGCTAAGGTTTAAGAATTAGTATCAGCTACAGCTCCACATGTAGACAGCTTTAGTTTAAACAAGGTTTAATTGTGTTTTATATAGCAAGCTAAATTACCAATTATAAAGAAAGGAGAAGCTGAATAGGATAATTGGTCTGAATGTCTTGCTAGGAAGCTGTAAGAAATGGGGTTTGCTTTTATAAGGCAGTGAAACATGACTTAAAGAAAGAATTATCATGGAAAGCTGTCTTGTAAGTAAGCAATTAATTTCAATAAAATAAATTATATGACTCCTTTAATATGCAAACCACTTCTTTTTTAGCCTATGATTACAGAGTACAGTAGGAATGACTGGCAAATTCTGATTATATAACCCTGTCATATCTCTTGCTGTTGAAAATGTGCATTTAAACATTGATTTATTCCTAGGTGTATTTCCTAAGGTTATCATTATTATTGATATTTGTTTGCTTGTGATGGGGTAAGGGAGATGAGAAAAGCACAGTATATGAGACAAATAGACCTACTGTTACGTTGGTTCAGGACGCTGGCTTAGCTGCCAGTTTTGGCAAGCTCCCCATTATGGTGCTGTGACTATTAACTGCTTCTGTGCTCACTTGTAGTAATAATTTTTTTTCCCCTTGATTAGAATCAGTTTCTACTACTGCATACTGCTTCCATTTTCAGCAGGGAGCCAGTAATTTGGCCATAACACATCATAACTGTGATATTTTCAAGGAAATTTTAAAACATCCATTTCTCACAGGGGGCCAAACCTTCCCTGCCTGATCTCAGTTCATTCAGATCCAGTGACATGGAAAGACCTGTCACAAGTAAATTCTCTACCACAAAAGCACACATCACCACCTTATATTTCTTTTTGTACAATACCGTGTTGTGTTTTTCACACTTGTGAAATGTGCCTGGTTTTACAAGCTATGTTGCAGCCAGGCGGTGCCTGGCCGAATATCCCAAGCCAAAGGTTAAAAATGGCATACCTGCCTGCACCCTGGGAACAGCTATCGGAATCCTCCCAACCAAAAGAATGTAGCAACCAAGCATGAAGACAATGACTGAATGTTGTTGCTGTATTCACTAATCAAACAGGAACAGCAGGAGGGTCCCTCATCTTAATTGCATTTACTGCAGAGAAAGGCTGCTGTGGGTACCAGCTAGGCATGGGGTAGTTACGAAGAGGTGGTCATGCACCCTCTTTACAAAGTTGCTCCAGCCTGCACTGTGAGTTGTGTGATACAGACAATGAAGCCCATATGTGTAATTTTTCAGTACTGAGTAGCTGTAAATTTAGTTAAAAATTCCACTGCAAATAGCCTGAAACATGAAAGTGGGCAGGCCTGTTCACAGCCTCTCTTTGTAACCGTGGATGCTGGTGTTTAATTGGGATTCAGGCCAAGACAGGCTAGTGCTAACTGGTAAATTAAAAGCTTCCATGACAAGTCTGGTGTGTTTTATGGTTTTTTTTTTTTTTTTTTTTTTTTTTGTTATGGATGGAGTACTTAAAACTGGTCTCTTTTAAATGCTTGTTATTTTAAAGAGCCAAGACAAGGCTTCCACGAATTAGAGACTGTGATTTTTATAAATTTTCATTTCTTTAAATTTTGTTTTCAAGTGATACTTAAGGGAAAGTGTAGTGGAATGACAATGAATTAGAGCTTTTTACTTTCATGGCAAATCAAGCTTCACCTGCAGCACATGCATATCTCCAAAGCCACTGCAACAAGATCATGTCCTAACCTTCGTGCAGAGGGGTCACATGATGAATAGGAATACCACAATCCCCTTGCCAATTAAAGGATATATTGGGCAATCCCTGTTTGACTCTGTGGCCATTTACTCAGCTTCACTGGGAGTTCGAGGCCTGCATTCTTGAACTACTGTAAAGCCTGTCAAGTGAATGCAAAGGGTAATGGTGTTTTTTGGTAGGAGAGAGGATGGTTTTATCTTCAGTAAACTCAAAATAAGAATTTTGCTGTTCCTTTATATGGGATTAGAATTAATCCTATAACTACCTAACAGTCATTTTATGGTTCTAACTTCATTTTTAGCAAGCTGAACCATATATATAACTGGGTGTTTTCCACAAGCTGTTAGCTTTTTCTATCAGAAAATGTGCACAGCAATTAGTACCACTTGTAATATTAGTGGTACAATAACATGAAAGGTCAGTGTTTGACGACGACCAGTGTAGATCTTGTTTTGGGTAATAATGTATTCCAATAGCTTCATGTTGATTTGTAGAGATAAAAATGTAGTATTGCTTGCTCAGTGTTAGAGAGAAATAAATTTCTGCATTATTAATTTATAGGTTGACAACTGCATTTAAAAATCATTAGCTCATTTTACATGCAGTACAGGCTCTGCCTAATGAAGTGTTAATGGAAGCCAAGCTTCAGCCCCTATTCTTTATAGTCTGCTGGTTAAATTCTTTCCCAGTATCCCACAGTTTGAGATCTCGCAAAGGGAAATATATAATTAAGGTGAAATCAGCACACACTGCATATTGAAAATAAACTGTTTTCATTGCAGATTGAAATGGATTGAGTTTCCAGTGGACAAGAGAAATATATCTATATATGCTTAACAGAGCTACACTAGAAACATGTAGACCTGAAGAGGCCATGAAGTATGCAATAGTATAAATCAAACATGAAGCATGTTCTGCAGCATATTTCTAACTGTTTGTGGTTTGTTGCCTGTAGTTTGTGAGTATGCTAAAAACCAAAGCTAATACTGTATGAAACTGGGATGCTGAGCCCTTACAGCAGTCTGTACAATTTTAGTGCTTCAGTGGAACCTTCTACAGCTGGTTATGTGGCGAGATTTGCAGATCTTGAGGGATCTGTTGTCTGGTTTACCCGTTTACATTGCTCTGGAGTGACTTGAGGGACTTTGTCATCACCTGATCTCAGGTTGTGTACCTATGCAGTGGATACATCTTGTCTGGAAAATGTAGGGTTAAGTATCAGTTGTTCCTGTGATATCCAGCCAAATGTCTACCTTTAACATGATGCAGGAACTGCTTGTTACCTTCCATAGTAGAGTCAAGCAGAAGCAGGTGGAAGGAACAGTCTGAATATAGAAGGAAATAACATAGCTTAGGAAATTTGTTGTCCAAGCATAAATATTTCAAGCAATAGCAGCAGATAACTGAGGAAGGGAGAGCTGAAAAGCTAAGGAAGAAAAGTTATCCTCTCTGTGTTCATATATAGATATTAATATGTAGAATGTGTAATATGAAATATTTAATGTAGAATGATTATGTTTTGTTAGGGCTGGCTAATGACATTTGAGGGCTGCTGTGGTCTGTTACAGCAGAAAAAAACATTTAATTGTCATTTGCAGGAGCCAGGCTTTCAGCACACCTCCTATAACTTTCTTGATAATTGTAATTCACAATTCATTTTAATTAATACTAAGAGTTTCTTCATGCCTAACCATGATATCCTCCTGTGTCCATTCTCTAGCTAGGTGGCAGCAATATTTAGTCAGGGACTGGTGACTAAACTGAATAATACAAATGTAAGGAATTTTTAGACAGATATTTGTGAATCCAGAACTAGGTAAGTATATTCAAGTAAAGGATTTTCAAGTACTAATTGTCTGGCCACATAAATGATAGCTAATTAATAACTAGCCACATGACCCATAACTAAATCACGACTAATTCAGTTTCATGCACAAAAATGTCTTTCATTTTTAACAGCTTTCACTGTAATAGAATTTTTGATTTGAATAAGTAGGAAAGATTAGTTTTCCTACCAAGGAATTTAAGTTCTAGAAAGTTGTTAACTCATGATAGATATGCATCATCTTAAATATGTAACAGAATAAGGATTTAGTTTGTGGTCTATGCTTACATATAGTCTAGAGAAGTCTGTGTAAAAAGAAAAGATTATTACACGTATGCATATACATATATATGGATGTATAAAATATGTGTCTGTACATATATAACAGATTGAAGTTTGGAGTTTTCCCTACAGTGAGTTAAAAAGCAGTATAAATCCAAGGGTTTAGCAAGTAAAGACCTGTATTAGCCTTTATTATGGCTCCACATCTAAATGTGTTTGGGTATAAGGGCTGATAACCAAAATTATGATAAGCAATCTCTTCTTACCCAAATTCCCAAGTCCACATAGAACTCAGTAACAGGGAAAGATGCATAAATATCTCTGCACCACTTGTGGGGTACGTAGGAGAGCTTTAGTATCCCTCCTGTCACTGGACAACTCATTTTTTACCAAAAAAATAAAGAAAACTTGGGTTTATTATTCCTCCGTATCACAAGAGGTGACTAACAGTAAGTTCAGGAGTGTTTCCAAGCAGTCCTAGAGTGACTTGCTCACAAAGACAGGATTTTTTTGGCAGGGAATCCATGCTACTTCCTTTCATATCTACATTTCATTGTCAAAGGCTTCTGTAAGTATTGCTGTAGCAGAACTCTGAAGTGATAAGCACCACCGCCAGGGATGCAAGAAGCAGACTGTTTGCTGTGTAACATCAATCACTTTCCTACTTTTGCTCTAGAGAACTAAGTACCATCTGAAGGTGCAAGACCAGAATATCCTGCATGCTGCTGCTTCTATGCAGCTACCTCCCCGTTTTCAAAGTGATAACACCATCTGCTATTTTAAACTCATCATCAGATATTATATTCATTATTATTTCACTGAAAGCAAGCGTTACATTTTCCTTGAGTGGAAATAGGATTAATGCTGTTTGTACGGTTTACAAGAAGCTGTGCAAGGGTGAGCATCTGTGTCAGGCCTTTGAGAAACTTTTGGTCAATAAATATTCCAAAAGTGTGCGGTGGGAATACTAAATATTATTAAAGCTGCTGCCCTGGTTTTCTTCGTGTAACCAGGCAAATATGCTGAAGTTATAGCATGCAGCCAGCATTAATTAGAAAAATCTTAATTTCTTAAAGAAATCCATAGCCTACAGCGATAAAGATTATTATCTTTGTTTCACAGGAAAAAGCCCTCTTAAGTATACTAGTTACAATGTTTTGTGTTGGCTAGTTAATACTTAACATTTAAATAATCAGTTAAGTATACATGATTAAACAGGAAAGAAAATGTTAAAACAGGAAAAGAATGAAAATACTGCATTATAGAAAAAATCAGTGGTGTAGTTTAGTTATAATTCCAAATTCCTGTAAAGAAAGGACATAGAAAACTTTGAAGAAATAATTTTTTGAGGAGTTTTTAACACAAAATCTGTTATTAAATTGATGAGAAAATGTAAATGGTCATCACCGAGGCTCAGTTTGAGGAACTGAATGAATTTACTATGTATATTAAAACAAAACCATCTTAAATTGTCTTGTAACATTGTTTCAAAACAAAATGTTGACGACCTACGTTTTCCCCACTTTTATTGTCTCACATTGATGAATTCCTTTGTCCCTCGATCTTGGTTCTTCTGATCCTCAAAGCTAAAAATTCTTACTTTGGAAGAGATATTTCACCTCTTAATGATGTCAGACTGACTTCACTGTTTTTCTCCTCTTCTGTTAGTTTTGATGAAGCAAAATACTACATGTGCTCACTCATGCTGTATCCCTTTGACAAACTGTTTTCTAGCTGTCTAAAGACATTTTTTTACCCTTTAAAACAATGTAAAGCAGGAATGTGCTCAGATTTTTCTTACCCTATGATCATTTTCATGTCTATAAAATTCACCTAAACAAAAGTGTTTTGAGATAAATGTATTTTATTGTAAGATATTTTTGTAAGAAAATGACATTATAAACACAAGAAAGGACTTCTCTGTTCCTTCTCAGGGTTTCTCTTTTATGTTTGTTAATGCTAGACCTTTTCAGAGGATTTGTAAATTTCAGCAATTATGATCAGGCAACTGGATACACTGTTTAGCCACACTGCTCTGGTGAATATATCATCTTAATGATGAATCTTCATTTCTCTTCTAGACTCTCATTTTTGTTTTACCTGTAATTTGCAGAACCTCAGGAATATAATGGCATGTAAAAGGTTTCTTTTACAGTTTCTGTGCAAGTATATACAGGAGCTCTGTAACCACAAAGATGTCAACAATATGATGCCTGCTAAACATCTTTTCCTTGGCATGATATACAGACTCTGTGTGTAGTCAATAGCTTCTAAACTTGGATCACTCATGCAGCTGAAAAATAATTTTTGATGGCCTAAAAGTTGAATCTCATCTTTAAATTACTTTTTATTAGTCTCAAGTGAAAGCAGGTAATTGGTGGCTGGTTATGTCATGTCTGCTACCTTGTCTCAATATAGTACTTGGTATGCTTTTTTACCTCTTCTGTCAATCAGAATCTGCTCAAATCTTATTAAAACCAATAGGAGTCTTCCAGTTACATACAACAACCTAAGATTTGTCCTTGAATTCAGTGCAGCATTTCAGACTATAACATCATTTACCTGGTGGAAGTGCCATCCATTTACCTTGTACACTTCACAGTACAAAATCAATGAAGTTTACCAGGAAATAACAATACTCACTGCCCTGTTGTCCGTTTGCCTTCCATAGAGAAACTTGGTGCCATAGTACTTTTTGTAACTCACCTGCTTGTCACTGTTTGACTCCTGATACTTAGATCTTCAATATCAAGGAGTGGATTAAAGACTAAAATTTTCAATACTTATGTTGGTTAAAAAGTCAACATAAAGGGAACAACCCTGTGATAGCATAATAGCAAAATCTAAATTTCTGTAGACATACAACATTAGCTTCTAAAGTTGTATTACCATTCTTAGTTGAATTTGCTTGATATGATTTTTTATATCAGAAACCTAGTTGTGAAGGGTATCTTTCCAGTCAAGTAAGGTTATATGACAGATATGAGATTTTTGTGCTTTGTGTGATCACTAACAGTATAGTTCAAAAGTTCCCTGAGAATATTAAATGTCAAAATACAGAAGAAATAAAAGGCAAAACAAAATTGTTCGATGAAAATAAAACCCCCCAAACTCAACCAAACAAAGCTTGTTAACCAAATGCAGGAGAAAGAAAAAAATGTCACTGATGAGCAGAAGATGTTCATTATTTATAAGAATTTGATGATAGGCAATATATAGCCTTTTTCAGACTGTGATTTGGCAGCAACAGCTGCTAAGGAAAAAAAAAAAAAAAGATGTTTATGATCCTTGTGAAATCATCTTGTTGACATTTCTACTTCAGCAGTAGTGAAGAATTTCTGGTTTTAGGAAATTTGCTCATTCAGTATAGCATGTAAACTTTATCCTCTGTTTCTATTTTTTTGTATCACCCCCAGAAAAAAAAATGATTACATACACATTTGAAAGGTACTATGCTGGATACCTCTAGTATAATAATGTGGCTTTTTTGCAAACTATTAGCAAAATAATTCTCTAAACCAAGGAACCAGTGCTTGGAGGGCAGGCATTCAGTGAAATAAGACTTCACTCCTCTTAATATCCTTAATGGATCTATTCTCTACTTCTCCTATGTTTATTTTTATCTAAAGGATTCCTGACTTCATACTGTGAAGCAGTTGAAGCTTCTGTGGGGAGTCAAACAATGGGCTTTTTACTGTTGCTAAGTTTGCTTTATAGGCTTTTTCTTACAACACATTTGTTTAATAGGCTTAGTAAAATGGTGAATGCAGCTGTAAATATATCTTTTATTTGTTGATGTGCAATAAACATCACAGAGATGTTGCCCTTCTCTTACTCTGATCTTCCTGACACTGGTGAAAGGAAATTGCACAAAATGAATGAAAAGCGCCTTAAACTGCAGAAAT
Source organism: Psilopsiagon aurifrons (assembly GCA_025447955.1). NCBI lineage: Eukaryota > Metazoa > Chordata > Aves > Psittaciformes > Psittacidae > Psilopsiagon > Psilopsiagon aurifrons. The sequence goes on along the minus strand of JAOEHY010016600.1, from coordinate 12,316 downwards.
CAGTCCCCAAATACCTAAGGGTAAGTACCTTGTTTGTCTTTTAACTGATGGTTTCTCCCAGCAGTGCTACTAAGACTTAATAATAGCAAAATAATAGGCTGCTCGATGTGAGGGAATTATTCCAGATAGCACTATTCACTGGGGTCATCACTGAAGGTCATTTTTCAGACAGAAAGCTAAAGGTTAGCAAGTGTTGCTCAATTCCATGAGCTCCTGCAACCCCTTATTTATGATTGAGCTAAGTGCTTTCCCGTGGGTGTGAGGAAAAAGCAAAGAGTAAAGGAAAATAAACCCATTCCTTTTTGTATTAAGTATTTCATCTGAGTTGATTGAGAATGATAAGATGCAAACTCTGAAAATACACATTGTCTGGATGCCCAGAGAGACATAAGCTGTCTTAGATATCTTGTTCATGTTAACGTTCTTGCTTGAAAAAGGTCTTGTCTTTATCTGCCTGTGTTTACATGTAGTAAGTCATTATTTTCTCTTCTCTGCTTATCTGAGGCATGACCATGTCCTTCTGCATACTTTCAGGTTACACAAGCATCTGGGGTAGTAAGGATTTCTAAACATACTATAAAGGAGGTGTGAAAGTATTCAGCAGGTTGAGCATTTATTGTAGCTTAGAATCAGGCTGTAAACAGCCTCAAGCTCTTTATTGATTCCATAGTATTTCTTGTTGAATTACTGAACCTTCTGTGGGTCAACACTCAAATACTACAATAGGTTATTTCCCCTATAAAATACTTGAATTCTTGCAAATAAAATGTTTCACGTGTAGGAGATAAACAGTTACAGCAAAGAACAGCTCTTCCACATCTTTGAATGCAGCACAGTGTTCCTAAAATCTACTGCTAAATATATGAAACTAATAAATATAGAGAAGAAGCCTTATTTCACTGTTGCAATAGCAAATCTCTCACAAACTTCTGTGCCTAAAGAGCTGATAGTATACTCCTTGCTCCTGACTTTCTGAAAGACTGATGCATTTGATTGTTGCACTTAGCCTGGAAGTGTATTTATGTCTCTCCTGAGCATAGAAAGAGAATAATTGTCAGCTTAAACCAGAGGCCTAGTTTCTACTCAGATAAAAGCAGGTGAGGTGGATTTGGGTTGAATATCTGATGATAGGTCTAGGATGTTACACTAGTAATGATAAAGCCTTTTAACTGAGAATGACTTACTGCAGAGCTTACAAGGTGCAGCAGTATTGCCTTGATAAGTATAAGTGAATATATTATTAATAAGCAGTGCGTCTGATCTGGTCTGGAAGATGAGGATGAAGGTCCAGTCACTTGAGCAGTGACTTGAGCAGTATAGGTGGTTACCATAGCTGCTGAACACATCTATCTCTGGACCACAGGAGTGACCCATGTGTGCTACATTTGCTTCAGTGCGCAATATGGTGACTTTGTTTAACCACAGTATGCTGATTTTGGTTAAGCATGATATACTGACTTAGGTTAAGTAGATTTCAATACAGCTTAGACTAAACTGATTCACTATCATATGGAAATAGGTGAGCCTCTCATAGCTGCCTGCCAGAGCTCAAGCTACTCTTTAGCCAAGAAGCAGTAATAAATAGAGGTTACATGCAAGCTGCTTGTTATTTTCACTGTGCACAATGCAGCCTTATAGACCATTTCCTAAAACTTGATTCTATAAATAGCTTATCATGTGTGTGTCTTGAATCAGATGAATTATTCCATTGATTAAAAGTTAAGTTGGGGTTTGTTTGCAAGATCAAAGTCTAAGGAGCAGTTAGTTTTGGTCGACCCCGTAGAATGATTGATTAAAACCAATCACGACAAAAGTTCTTCTATTTTGCCCATACCTTAGTCATTAAGAAGCCACATGAAACTCTGACAATTTTGATTTATGTGTGTAATTTCAATTTTATTCTTTCTATTTTATTCAGAAAAGGCTTGAGACTTTGTTACAAAGAAAATGGTATTTTCAGAAAATGTTTGTTATGTAGGTTACATAAAACACTTATATTTGTGGGTATTTGTCATTTGGAATTGTGCTATAAATGTTACACGTGCTATATGTGGTTTCTATAATTTTCTTGACATGGAACAATCCTTTTGTTAGAAAACAACAAATTACTTCATAATATCAGGTTAATGGACTAGATTTTTTTTCTGTGGTTTCACATTTACTGCTTTAATGTGTAATAGCACTAAACCCCTTGAGCTGTAAAATTAGATCTCTGGGCTGTTGAGAACTCCTTATACTCTTAATTCAAAAGTAAAACAAAACAAAAATCTTGAAGCATGGATATCTGAAAATAGTAATAACTGATGTTTACACATTCTTGTGAAACGGCTCCTGAAGTACGTTGTGAATTTGATAGCAGCATAGAAATGGGCTACCCTAGGATAGCTGAAAGGTAACAGGCATATTGACATGTACTGATACCTGATACTGTTGCCTGGGAGTATTGCAGGACCCATGGGGAATATCTGAGGGTTAGATTTGTCATGTCTTAGCATGTTTTGTACTTTAAAAGGAGTAAACTGTAAATTAACATGAAAAAAGTAGATTTCCAGTCTGTGATAAAAAGGTGTTTCAGAGTTTTTCTGAATTAGTCATACATCATATCCACAACTGAAATCCTACTACAACCTTGTTGGCGTCATTTGGCTTCTGTGCTTAACTGTTCATGACACAACGGTATGTATCTGCAGATATTGATCTCAGTGCAAAATCTGTCACAGTGATTTTGATTTGTAAGTGTTTGGCCCTTCATTCTGTAAGATCTGCTCTTGCCAAACAGTGTAATTTTGTTGGCGGAGGTTTTATTACCATGTCCACCTGAGTCCCATAATTGAGGTTGCAGCTGCATTGCAGTAGCAGAGGGTAATAGTGTATTTCTGTTGGCATCATGGAGTTCTGCAGTTGTTTTCATAGGGATTGTAATAATGCTGATACTACTTAGTCACTACAAGATTGTTTACAGACTTTAAAAAATGCATCTGAGGGTACTAAAGGATGGAGGTAGCTCTTGAGAGCAGCTTGTATAATTGGATTAGAAAGCCTTGAGGCTGACCTTAGAATTATTGATTGGACTTGTTAACTGATCAGTTCCTAACCTAAACAGTTACTGGTTTTTACCCTTGGAAAGGCCTCACACCTGCAGAAAAATGGTGAAACTGAATAAAGACCTAACAACTGCTGGTAGCTATCTTGTTGGGTGAACATTAGAGATGCAGTGTGACTCAGAGAAGCCATAATACCTGTAAAACATGTCTGTGTGCAATTTTAAACCAAATCTTTTATAACTAAATAAATTTTTTGGGGAAAGAAAAGTTACAGTTCTTTTATTTCATTGAGAGTTTTTCTGTTGAGCTGTTTGGATCACCAATAATGTGTTAATAATCCATTAGATTTCATAAATCTGGATTCACTTTGAAGTTTTATGAAAAACTTTCAACAAGCTCCTGGGATCCTCAGGTATTTAAGTCTTGCAAAATAAAAAAAAAAAAAAAAAAGTTTTTTCCCAGTAGAATTATCTAACCTACATGTGAGAATAAAACTTCCTTCTAACTACCTGCTTTTTTGCCTAGTGAGACTGAAATATGTTTGACACCAGAAATAAGAAACATTAACAAGGACAAGCTTCAGTAGCAGGCAATCATTAAAGCTGAAATAAACATGAAAAGTGAAAGAAATGTATTCTAGCCTCCTATATGCTTGTACCTCACATCCTTTGGGCTTTCTTTGTTCTTTAACCTGCTGAATTAGTCAAAGACCATATTCTCTTTAACACTAGCTTTTTTTAGTATCTCTGTTTCTTAACAAGTCACTTAATCCTTCCAAAGCCATTCTCACCTTTCCTCATCCCTAATGTTTTCCCACTGCATGATACATAATGGTATCCCAGACACTAGTCTCCCTTTATAGCAACTATTTTTCTCTCATGAAACCATCAACATTATTCCTGGAGCTCTTTATATTCATTAACCCCATTTTTGGCTCCTTAGGTGGACAAAAAGTAGCAAAGGTATGATAGTTTCTGTATGTGCTTGTTGACCACTCAGTTTACATGTGCCTGGTTGCCTGCTAATTGGATTAACTGGATCATTAATTTTGTTCTTCTATTTGGTTAAGGGTCTAATGGACTATTTCCATTTCTTAACTACTGAGTTTCATGAAACTTGGAAAACCTAGATTTTTTATAGACTACCCTTACTCCCCACCCTTTTCCCAATAAATTTGAAACTGATAAATGGTTTGTGTCCTAAGGAGCAGAGTGATCAAGAGCTCCTGATTTTCTTAGGAATGTGACTTTTTTTCATCCGAAAAGAATCAAATAATATTTGCTATGATAAATCATCATCCTCTCTTTTAGTCCTTCCAAACTGGTATTTCTTTAGTGAATCCAGATAACTTACCATTAGTTCAGTGGAAATGCAATTATCTTTTACAATAGTTCCTATGGAAATGTCAGTCTTTCCCTGTGTTACAGGTAGGTCCTTCTAGCAAGTCCATCTCATCACCAAGCACAATTTAGATTAAAGATATTTTCTTATTGTATGAGTTAAAGGCACTAATTTCGTGTTTTCAAGGATTAAGAGCATTAAAAGTAAGAAATAAGTGTGGTTTGGTTCTTATTTTTATTGTGCTTTACCAGTAATTAGGGATTGAGCAATAAATGAGTATTTAGAAGAGAGTGTATGTGATAGTCCCTGCTTCCAGATGGCTTAAAGTTTTTATCTCACCCCAGAGCTGAAGAGGGCTTCCCAGATCAACACAGTGTTAAAGGAAAAGAACATGTGGAAAGGAAGACCACTTTAGCTCCATATGACTATGGGAGATGAAAAAGACGTTGCTAGAAAAATGTGTGGACTGGGAATTTTAAAGATCAGATAGCCAGCCTAGTGAGACAGGGCTTTATCTAATATAAATCAAGCCTAGTATACTAATATCAGCTAATTTTCACCAAAGCAGTAATATGAACAGTTGATAGCAAACAAACAAACAAACTTATCAGGCTAACAGATGACAAGTATATATACAAGTAAGATTAAAAATAAAATCTATGGTTATATGAGAATGTTCTAATGTAGGGATAAAACAAACAAAAGCATTCTCTATTTACTTTGTATTATCTTAGATGGTGTCTCTCTCAGTTCTGAGTGATAAACTAGTAATAAATTGTTTTATGTTGTGCTAACAAGCAATTTTATCTGTTAGTAACCTCCAAAGTACTTCAGTACAGCAGCATTTTATTTAAAGTGCTTTGAGATACTAAGTCAGATAAATTAACCTTTTTCCTTTTGTTGATTGTGCTGCAAATGCATTCCAAAAATTCTAATGTGCTAATGAAACTAAATTTCTCCTTAAGCTGCTGCCATTTATTCTTTTGTAATATTTATCAAGATGCTGTTAATTAAGTTCAATTTTGCAGATAGCATAAAAATGTAAAAACAGTCTTTGTGGTCTCTCAATTCCCAGAAACAGTAGCAACACTTTTAAAGAGAAAATGATGGGCATTGTCTTTCAATTCTAGTCTCCACAGGAACACTTACTTTTGCTAGCAGTTAAGTATTTAATTCAGAAATCCCATATGAACTGTCTTAGCGATACTGACTTGAATATTAATAAATTGAGGTACAGCAGGGTTTTTTTAAGTCATGGGTTCTTAAATGTAAAGATTTTTAAGAATAAGCTTTAGTTTTTAAAAAATATAGTGCTCAACATTGCAGAGAATTCTTGAAAAACTTTTATTTCCAATATTGCCTAATATTGGACAAAATGGGCAGTAAATTGAAAGAACTTTGCACTTATTCCTTGAAATATTGCATGCTTTTTTTGAAAATCTGATCCCACATTACAAGGTGCCCAAGTTTGGCAAAATTGCTTTTTTTTGATGAATGTCAGTATGTGCTAATAACTCCTTAATACTTAACAGTGTGTAAAGTGGTACATTTTCTCTTGGACAAAGGTTTATCATAAATACTTGAAACAAATATGTCTTGAAGATTTTTTTGCTTAAATCATTATTGCAAAGAATAAGGAAGTGTTAGTTTCTCATTTATTCCAATGTAACACAGGTGATTTACGCATCCTTCTGCAGATAATTTATCTGGTTTTGAGTTTGACTGCTTGCTCCTCAGATTTCAGTGTAACTTTGCAAATCATAAAGGACTCAGGGACACACTCAGTTCGCAGCAGTTTAGCAAATCATGTGACATTAGGGTGCACATTCACAGCCTGCTGCAAATACATTAAAGTTGCTTCACAGAATCATTGCAATTTGGGGCCAAATTCAGAAGCACCCTTTTATCACAAGTCAGCTGATGCATGTTAACTTGTCATTTCATCATAATCACTTCATGCATCAAATCCCCATCGATTCATGTGTCATGGCTGGGTCTTTTCTGTTGGCCCCAGTGAGCTGTTTCTTTTTAATTTTTTTTTTTTTAATGGAAAAAACCAGAAATTAAAAAAATATGAAACTTTTTCTGGTTTGCTTTGTGGGGTTTTTAGATTACTTTCACGATTTTTCAGGGTGAAGGAAAATATATGATAGCTATCATTAATTTGTGTAACTTCCAGTTATTAACTAAAAAAAAATAAAATAACTCTAAATTCTTTTTGTCCTTTTTATTTTTTTTACATGTTTTGCTTTTGGAATTAAATGTCTTCTGAAATTTCATATCATAAGGGTAATTTTTCTCTGTTTTGTTTTTTCTTTTTTAATATAATTCCTCCTCTAAGACAGCTAAATTTAATTCTGATGTGGTCACTATTACTTATCTCAAGTATAACTATTTTTCCAACTTTGACTGTTTCCTTTGATATGTTCAAAACAAACCATTCCAAGAAGGAATCGTTTAACATGCAAAATAGAACTTCCTTAAATGTTTTCTTTTATTATGCCAGATAATCACTGTTCAAAAGAGATGTACAAGACATTTTCTAATGTAATATTATTCTTTTGCATTACCTCATTGACCTTGGCTAAGATTCTTCTTAGCCAACGTCATTAATATTCTCTCCACTAGAAGTAGTACCATACCTTTATAGTACTCTCCATATTCTGTACAGACATCAGTTTAAGAAATAAGTGCATTTCTCATCTTTTAGAGAAGCACTGGAGAATAGCAACAACTAGAGGCAGGTTTCATACTCCTCTTGTCATTAAAGTGGCAGGTACCTGTTTATTATGTCCTTCTGACTTAATCAGGGTTAAACTGATGACCAGATTTGGTATTCAAATAAATATTCCTGTCTTCCACAATTTTCTTCCTCTACTTTTTGATGTGGGACTTCACAGATAAGTTATAACTTTTAACAAGGTCCTGCTGAGAGAATCATTGGCAATATACTTAAACTACCTTCCTTTGGCAGTTTTATTTACAGCTTTGTCTGTGGTGTTCAGATTGTTATAGGAATTTGGAAAACATGTTGTGCTTTGTAGCCAGTGCTGATGTCTGGAATATTAGTAATTCCTGGGAGTACTCCTAAACCAAGCACTTGTTTTAAGGTTACTTTAATTGGGTGGTGCTGGGCTTCATAACCCACATTTGTTTTTCCAAATACTAATGGTATTAATTGTGAAGATTTGTCAGTGGAAATGGGAACAGCGGCATCAAATTGTCAGTCAACTGCAGAAGTTACCAATAACTAAATGGTGACCATTTCAGACCAGTGGTAGTTAGAACACTGCTAATCTATTTAGATATGGAGAAACCCTTATAAATTTCCTGGCAAATTATCCATCATTTAAAACATTTGTCTGAGAATATAACTTATTTTATTTTGGTAATGGAATTGCCTAACTTTTGGCTCCCAGGGCTGTCAACTTTTTTCAGATATGAGCTCTATTTTTCATTCGCTCTTTTAAAATTCCACTGCAACATGAAAAAGCCTAAAGAATTCCAGTATCACTATGTGTTCACTCTGAGACATGGGAAAACATCAAGTAGTTAAAATGATTAAACTTCTGATCTGAGGCAAATGTGAGCTCTTGATCTACAATGAATTTCTGGGTGAAATTTATGCTGCCAAATTAGTAGTCTATGCTTCTGATGCTGTTCAGGCTATTTGGAATTTCACAGTAGATTAAAGGTTTTTTCTGCCCTTGGATAATTGGGAAGACAGTGATATAAAAGAACAGGGCAATAGATCATTCATGACTACTGAATAAGTGTCATGTTTTTGTTTTCCCAAGCTGAGCATTTTTAAATTGAATACCCTTTTTTGCCTGTTTCTGTGTTAAAAGCCTACATTCCTTTGGGTAAGTATGCTATAATGATGACTAATGATATAAGAATATGTAGGATTTGTTCTGAGTTGTAAAAAATCAGTGCCTAATGAATTCAGAAATATGTGATGAATAATGCATTGCCTTATATGTAATTTCAAGATTAATTTGTCTTTCAGTAGGTGACCAGCTATTTCTACAAAAATGTTTCATAGGAAAAGGAGAAGAAAAAGGACAAGGTCACCCTACTTGCATATGTCACATTTGCATTAATGCTTTGCATGCGTTCAGGTCCTTCAAATGATATTTGAACTATATATTGCATGCTGAAGCTCAAGTACAGCATATCCTCTGAACGTGTGTTTGAGACTTCTGTGAGCATATCTTCTGACTTTTTAGTGCTTCAGCTTGCTGAGTCTCTTCTGATCTTTTCCAAATTTAGGGGGAACTTGTATTTTAGAAGCTTAATTAGATTTGTTTTCACTGTGTCCTCACTGCAAAATCAGGACAGAACTGGCTCACATACCACAGCCCAAGTTGGACTTTTCACTTTGAAGTACTCCTAAACTTAGCCTAGGCTTTCTTGTATGAATGCGAACTGAGTAAAAGGCCAAATTAACAATGTAGTGAAGAAGTGTGAAGATGTGTGAACCTATCAAATATTGCTTCATTCTTTCTGTTCATAGCTAACTAAATCTCCTGGAGGTATTTGTGGCATGCTGATGAATTTGTACTGTTGGAAAGTAAAGCTGAGTTTAGGCCTTGGTGGTAACTAATCATATTCAAGCAGAGCATTCCCTTCTGATTCATAAAATAGTACGACTAATTTTTCAGGACTTTTATGAATCTGCACCTAGTTTCTGATTGTTGATGATTCTGCAGTCCATATGAGCCATCAATCACGCATTTAGGACTCTACAGCTGAACCTTTACTGGAAAAGAAATAGTCTGTGACCATGCTCTTAAACAATTTCAGGTGGTCAGGAGGAAAGGAAAGGGAGAAAGTCATTCCCTGATGCCCCCCATCCCTTCCCTCTTCTCCCCCAGAAACACAAACCAAAACCAACCGCCTCTAAAGAAATACTGGAGTTGGCTTCAGGATGGTACAGATTAATGTGTCAAAACTGGTCAAGTCTGTGCCACTGTGACACATTTCCCCTGGCATGGTTGCTTAAAATTACCTCATCAGGATTTGTTCCTATACATGCTCCTTTCTCTAGCATACTGCAACCAGAATAATGATGGATATATTCACAACTTGTTGTGAGAATTTCATGTTGTGAGCCTTCTCATTACTTATGAGGTCCAGGTCAACACAGCAGCAGGTCAGAAAGCAGCAAGCTGAAGCGTTTCATCTAAACTGATAAAATACTGTCAGCTTAATCTTGACCTATGTTAGCTGTATTTTTAAACACTGTCCCATATTGCTATTAGAGACACATATCCCCTGGAGGAGGGGAGGTCCTTCTAATCTTTCATATCTGTAATCAGTGTGAGAGCTCAGTAGGACACACTTGATCTAACTAAAATCATTGCCATTCTGTAAGATCATAATACTACATTTGAGGTGGAAATGTACCTGTGAGAGACCTGTGGAAAAGGTGTGATGCCTGAAAGCTTGTTGATTTTTCCAGATGATTTGGCATTAGGAACTGTAGCTTCTGTTTTCCTTACGTTCTAGGAAAATCATTAACACACTCTGGAGGGAAAACATGGGAAGTGACTGACTTATTTTGAAACTAGTCACTAGCAAAGATTCACATAATGGAACCCTCCAAAACAATTACTCGGTTGGAATGAGAACCAAAACAAAGAAAGCAATGTTGTCGGATATTTAATATTTGGATAATTTATGAAAATATCTCTGCTATTTTGCTTGTGGCTTGTTTTCACCCTTGCAGTTATAGCGGATCAGAACTGGAAGTTTGAGAATATTCTAGAGGAAGATACAGAATTACAAAAAAAAATCCTTCAGATATGATTTTCTTTGCATATTCATCCCATCTTGAGTCAGGCCAAAAACACAGAATTTCTTCCATTGCTAGTTCTATGCTGGAGGTAAGCAATTTTAGGACAAATTGGCAATTTAGAATTGCTGGAATGGAAACTAATGTTGTCTTTCTGCATCTACAATTGGTCATCTCAGGATGGTGTGCATAAACACAATGAAAACAGATTTGAACTGAAGAGCTGTATTGCATTGTACTGCACAATGTTCTGATGGAATCTGACACAACCTAAAATTCTCACTTGGCGTGAAAAATACAATTTTTCAAGGCAGTTTTTTTGTTGGTTTTTTTTTTTATGGCCTCAAATTTGATACGGAGATGTTGTGTTCTCTTTACTTGAAATATTGTGATATTACTGTTTTAATTATTATTATTATTTAAAATAACAACAGTAACTGCAGAAAATTTTAAGTCTGTTCCCAGATAGATGCAAGATAGTTGAATCAGATTGTATGTATGTGTATCCATATATTTTTACCCCTTATGCATACACAGCTCGGCCTATGGAAAATAAGAGTGACGTAGATTTCATGAATTTTTACACATTATCTTTGAAAAATTATACCCTCGCTCAAATGGAAATATAATTTTTAGGTTAATACTGCTTCCTTTTGAAAGATGTAACAATAATACAGCTATAATCTTGTAAAAATTATTCTCACTTTTTAGAGTATGTCAATGATCTTTAGAGAAAAAGTTCATATACTCCATAGGTTCTGATTCAAACACCTTGCCATTTATTATTTGCTTCTTGTATTGTTTCGAATTTCATAATTTATTAAATATGCTTGTTGTCTTTGTTAACTATTGTATTTTGCAGTATGTTCTCTTGTGGCTTGTAAGGCATAATATGATTGCTGTTTTCTTGTTCTCAATAAGTAGGTTTATAAATTGCTTACTGTTTTTGTGACTATATTAACAGATGTAAAGTCTCAACTATTTTTAATCTTTGTAGAGCTAAATACAATATTTCAATGTCATACCTTGGTGTTTAAATAAGGCTTCCTTGCTGTTTTAATACCACTTGAAATTCTAAAGCCAGATTCCTTAATCCTATGGGACTGTCTGGGAAATAGATGAACTGTTATAATATGAAGTTTAGCATATCTTAGCTTTGTAGTTCACCCTGGCAGGAAGAGGCATTAACCACTTTGTCCTTCTCCCACCAGTAAATCCAGACTTTCAAAAGACACTGCAGAACATGCTGCGACTTAAGCAGCAAATCTCATGTTTTCAATTTTCTGTTCAAGACCAATTTTTAATAGCCTGTGGGACCCTGAAAGCTTGTACGGAGTGTAACAATTGCCATTCACTATGTGTGATTGAGAAGCAGAGATTCCTGGTGTTTCAGCTTACTAGTGAGTAGATCCATAGAGTATAGCCAGTTTCCTGGACAATTAATTAAGTCAAGGATATAGTTTTCTACTTCACTATGGATCAGCTAGACAGTCAATCATTCCTATATACATCTTGTGGAGCAATATTATTTTTCACCCTATTTATTGAAATAACATGTGTCTTTCACCAGGAGGAAGTTCGATTGTTCTCCTGCAGTGATAAATCATGATTATTCAGAGAGAACATGATGTACATAGTTCAAAAAGGCTGTCCATTTTTCTCCCACTCAATGTATTCAATTGATTAGCTGAATTCTGTTTTGACAAAAAGGCTTGTAATGCCTTGCCCTGGATTCAGCAGTATCAGTCATTTTTCCTCCTTGGTAGCTGGTGCAGCACTGTGTTTTTGACGTTAAGCCTGAGAACAGTGCTGATAACACTGATGTTTTCAATTACTGCTTAGAACATTTTGGTCTGGCCAAGGACTTTCTGAGTCTCATACTCTGCCAGGGAGGAGGGGAAGCTGAGAGGAAGCAGAGACAGGACACCTGACTTAAACACACCAAAGAGGTATTCCATACCACAGCACGTCATGCCCAGAATGTGAAAACAGAGGGCAGAGACCCAGAAGGGTGGGGGGTTTGCTGCGGAGTCAGGCTTGGTATTGGGTGGTGAGCAGTTGTATTCTTTTCCCTTGTGTTTCTCTTGTCATTATTATTATTGGTGGTAGCAGTAGTGGTTTGTGTTATACCTTA
>JAOEHY010016599.1:0-55418 GCA_025447955.1 Psilopsiagon aurifrons | reverse complement strand
TGAACAGTTCTCTGCCACGCGGTCGCTGGCCGGGGTGCGCCTCGACGGCAGCGAAGGCGCAATAGGAGTGCTGGTCTTGAAAAGCGCGCGCGTGGGCGGCATCGACCGCTCCTTTCTCGACGCATTCGGCGGCATGGTAGCGCTGGCGCTGGAGCGGGCCATCTTGTCGGAGCAGATCGCCGATCGACGCGCGGCGGCGCGGGCGGAGGCGCCACCCCGGCGGCGGCGGGCGGAGGGCTGCGAGGCCTGTGGAGAGTCCGTCGCCCGCCCGGCCGCCTCCACCGGGGCAGCAGCGTCGCTCGGCCTGTGGAAACGGGCCGGGAGCGAGGGAGGCCCCTCTCTGCCCCCAGAGGGGCGGCAGCACATCTGTGCGGGTGGGCTGGCTGCCCAAGCAAAGGGGATTTTGTGGTGTTGGCTGGCGGGTGCTGCTGTCTCGTGGACGCCATCAGGCTGCTTCAGCCTCGTCTGGACTGTAAAGCTGTTGCCCAGGTTTGTCATCTTGGTCGTCTTCCTGAAGAAAAGAAGCTTTCGGGTTAGTAACTTGTGTTATTGAGCAAAATAGAAAAATTGTGTGTTTTGTGTGTAAATTGTGTTCTTCAGAGTATTTGGGTGTAGGATTTGCTTAATTAAATCCTACGTTAAATTTTGTTGCAAGAAGATTTATCATAACAATGTGTTACATTGGACACTTGAGATAATTTAGACTTATAAAATGACTTGTATTTCTTCTAAATAAGCGATCCAGTGTTATAGATACAGCCAAAGTGTCCTGAAATATATATTCAACAAAAAATTCTGTTTTATTATTAAGAAGACTAATGGTATATTCAGGATTTTGCTAGCATTCTGTTCTGCATTGTTACCACGGTAGGTGGTTATGGGCAAGGCCCTTTTCTTGCATATGCAGATAGCATATGGCTAATTCTAGCAAGAATTAAATCCTTGGAAGTGAATTTTAGCATCTACATGAGTTTTTGGGAACTGGGCATGAAGGAATATGTAGTTTTAATGGGAACTCTCTCTCCTCCCATTTTCTTCAGTGCCTTACTTTGCTTTCTTGCATACAGGCCTTAAAGCTTAGAGTAAAGTGATGCTGAATATTAGTCACTATTGTTTGGCTATATAGAAGGATTTTGAAAATGGTTGCAAGTTGAGTGAAATTATGAGATGTGCAGCATAAATTCAAAATTTTATCATACATTTAATGATAAATGACTGTATAAACATCTCTCTAAAATATTACTTGTGATACAGTAGTTATTTGAAAATGACTAAGCTTATTGCAAGAAGACCATCGAGCAGTTGAATGGTATGTCAGAAATTTGTATCTTTCATGTACAGATAAAGCTAAGCATCAGTCCTAGAGCCACGGAGAAGCAGACCTCCATTTCAGTGCAATACATATATGTACCTGTCTTTATACAACACCAATAAATGTCAATAAATTGGACATTTTTTCACCTATGCATTCAGAACTTTTAAACAGCATTTTGCTTAACTTTATAAGCAGTAAAAATGTTGAACGTAATTAAATTTTTTCTGTAGAGTGAAATAAATGTATGTTATAATAAAAATAAGCTCTAAAAACCGATGTGTATTCTTTGCTCTTATTTCTCTGCATTGACATTACCTATTCATTTTGATGGAAAAAAATTAAAGTGAATTTAGGATTCAAAAGTGTTATGACTGTGATGAGCTGTTATTTTGAAAGAAGGTGTCTTTTTTAAGAAGAAGTAATTGTAGATAAAATTTCTGTGATGTATTTGAATGTTTTTTAATACAGAATCACTTCTTTTAATTAGTACTATATATTACACCTGAGTGAAGGACTTTGGATGTCTCCCAGTCATTAGACCTAAAATTAGTGACTGGTAATCAGTGGCCACATAGTTGGGTTAGTAGAAGAGTTAACTCTGCTTAGCAGAGATAGTCAGTTGGTGCTAAATGGCCAGTATATGCTACATATATTATTATGAAATGCAGACAGGTAATTTTAAACTTACACAGCGATTTAAGCTTTTCAGAGACTCAGATTTTACGCAGTGCATCTTCCTAATGGCAGTGATGCTCAGGGTCTTCCAATTCTGTTTAAGGTGTTTTTCTTAAGAGGTGATTTATGTGGGCTTTTCAGTGCTTGATTGTTGCAACTTGATTCCTACAGGCCGTGATTGTTGAATGCTGATTGTCAACTTAGTGTGCGAGAGGTGTGTACTTTCCCAAAGTCAGGACTTATTTGGTCACATATGATAAATGAGTGATTCTCATCATACCGATTTTATTGATAGTAGTGTAGAATTTGAGATAAAAAGGGAGCCAAACCACTCAAGAATGCATATTTTTCTTTGAAATGATGAACAAAGGATTAATATATGTGAAACAAATAGATATTTCAGGAGTATAGAATAATGGAAGACACTGGCAGTTCTTGTCTGACAGGGGCCACGTCAATGATTTGTAATCTACTGCAGTGCAAAAAAACCCTTGTGCATTATGAATTTGACAGGCTGCAGAGGATGTTTCTTCCTTTTTTAGGGGGTTTAATTAATCCTTGTTTTCTGACCTTCATGTACATGTGATATCCCCTGTTTGGAATGCCTTTTGACTCCTGCAGATCTCTTATCTCTGTGCTGAGTAGCAAGGATCAGGATATACTAGTGTGTGAAATTTTCTTTTTATTAAATGACCAACTTCTTTATGTGACCGCATTGTAGGTGTTTTGTAAGAGGAGTGAGAAAGGTTGGTTTATCTTCCTTCTGTTGTTCTTTTTCCATGTGCCTCTAAGTTTTCACTTCCAATTTATTTTTTTTTCCCTGAAAGTAGGGCCTGTAAATTTTTAAAATTTCTCCAAATTCAGGTACTTTATTGTATTTCATATTATTTTTTACAAACTGTTTTTGAATCCATTCCTGCAAAAGCAATGACTGGAATTGATTTTAACACTGCTAGTGTTTCTTACACCATTCTTCAGCCATGCTATTCCCAGTTTGCCAGTCAGACTCCATGCAGACTTTTGGATCTTCTTTTAATGATATCTTTGAATTGGTCTGTGTGCTCTGCATTTGATTGTAACTTGAAAAATGGAGTATGTATCTTTTAATTACATCTTCTGAAGCATGTCCCTATTAACTCCTTAAATGACAAAACAAATCTTAAGGGGAATCTCTTCCCCCCTTCCCCTCCCCATGCAGAATAAATAGATGCTGAATTGCACCACCTTTGTGTGTGTGCTGATGACCTCATTTTTCTGAAGTAGCAAAAAAAGGCCCAAATATATATACATATATATACAAAATATAAAAATGAAATTACAATGTACTTTTGTTCTTGGTTTATTCAAAATAATGATAAAGTGGACCTGTTTGCATAAAACCTTTTCTTATTAACTGTTCAGTGTCCAGGAAAGATTGGTGAATAACTAGGTAGGGAGGCAACGGCAATGTCACTTCAGCATCAATGGTTATTCAGTTCTTTCTCACCTTGTACTTGGTCTGGCTGGGATGGTGTTAAATTTCTTCATAGCAGCCTGTACAGTGCTGTGTTTTGGATCTGTGGCTAAATCAGTGTTGATAAAATACCAATGTTTCAATTGTTGTTGAACAGTGTTTGCACAATGTCAAGGTTTTCTTTTACCCCCTTTTCTGCCTCCACTGCAGTGAGTAGGCATGGGGTGGGCAAGTGACTGGAAGGGCACACTACTGGAACAGCTAACCAGAATTGGTCAGGGGGATAGTCGGTGCCATATAATGTCATGCTCAGCAGTGAAAACTGGAAGTAGGGGAAGAATGTGCAGAGATGGGGGTTGGCTTCCAAGGTGGCTGTTGCTTGGAGACTGGGTAGGCATCTGTCTGCTTGTGGAAGGTGGAGACTAATTTCCTTTACGGTAACCTCTCCGCCTCTTTCTGTCCCCTATTAAACTGCCTTTGTCCCTACCCATAAGCTTTCTTTTTCTCCAGTTCACTCCCTTAGCTAACCAGGAAAGGGAAGGAAGCCAGCAAGCAGCTGTGTGGCTGCTGGGCTGCTGGCTAAAATCAAGCCACTGTACATCTGAAATACAGTTGCAGTAACTCCAGCATTAGAAGCATTAATTCTAGCAACATGGTATTTGTCACAGGTGAAAACCTGCATTTGGGTTTAAACTATCACAGACCTGTTTGTTTTCACATTCATATATAAAACCCATTTGAGTTAGTAAAGTTTAGAAACATTACCAGCTAGTTCTTTGAATCACCTCTTACATTTTTCTAGTATCCTCTTGGACTGAGCAACCCAGATCTGTCTGATAAATGTTTCACAGTGTTTTTTATACTTTCCTGCTCTTTATAGGTAGTGGTTCCTTTTTCATGTTGTTGCATAAGGTGAAGTTTACAGTGTTAAAAGAATATAAGAAAACTCCATGTGTTTTTAAAACTGTTTTTTGTGGTCAAGGATGTTGATGGCATAAAGTGCTCTATACTTACCTTTTGGTCAGTTCAGGTGGAGGGCAGTTTTGGTATCATTTGATAGCTGTTAAGAGCAAAAAAAGACTTCCTTTCCTTTTAAATGCAATTTTAGGTATTTCTTAAAGTTGTGTAGAAATCTACAAAGCATCTTTGAGCGTTGTACCTCCCATATGAAGACAGCCTAAGAAATTGGGGTTATTCAGCCTGCAGAAGTGAAGGCTGCGTGGAGACCTCATAGCAGCCTTGCACTATCTGAAGGGGGACTACTGGGACGCTGGAGAGAGACTCTTCAGCAAGGACTGTAGTGACAGGACAAGGGGTGGTGGGTTTAAACTTAAATGGAAGATTTAGGTTAGATACAAGGAAGAAGTTCTTTACTGTGACAGTGGTAAAGCACTGGAACAGGCTGCCCAGGGAATTATGAATACTTCATCCCTGGCAGTGTTCAAGGCCAGGTTGGACAGGTCCTTGAGCAGCCTGGTCTTGGAAGGGGTCCCTGCCCATGGCAGGGGAGTGGAACCAGATGATCTTAAGGTCCTTTCCAACCCTAATCATTCTATGATTCTGTCTTTGGTCTGGATCTTGAGCTAATCAAAATCTGTCTTTCTCCTGAGATTAAACAATGGATCTCCTGAACGTAGCCCTACCATCACACTGCTGTGTCAGTAAGGTTCGTGTTAAGTCTAAGAAGTGGTAGTAGCAGGGGAGGAATGTGCCATTAGAGACTACCAGAAGCATTTGCTTTTCTTTCCTCTTTGGAATCTGGGTAATATAGGTCATAATGTTAACAACATTAGAATTATTTAAAACCATAAATCTTCAGGTCATGATTACAGTAGTCTTACGTTCCTTCCTCCTTCCTGGGAGGCTGCCGTTGATTTTTCACATTGGGAAATAGAGGTTTTGCACATAAGGGTGTACGGCTGTCTACATTGCAACGAGATGAGATTACTACCCTCTTAAAAACTGCCTACTGAGGAGTTTTACAGGTGTGCAGCCATCCATGTGCTAAAGAGTGGAAAGGCGATTATGTTGTCCTTAACCAGTTTTCTAACTTACTTTTACTGTTATTTGAGGTTGCATTATATACTTGTTCTTTGCAGAGCCCCATCTTTAGGTCAGCATTCCTATAGCAGTTATTGGCAGATGGAGCGCTGGGAGCTGCCAAAAAGCTTTCTGGTTCAGATGCTGTCTCCTGTCTCAAGCTGCTGGGGAGATGTACCGTTGTGTAAATTTTTCTCATGTGTGTAGGATTATTGTAATAGGATTCTACTTAGGTGATCTCAGTGCTGAATTTTTGGAGCCCAAAACAGGACCTGTTCGCTGTTGACAGACTTGGCGAGGAACTGGATTTCAGAAGCATATGTCTTCTGTAAGATATATTGAAAACTAAAGGAGTTCTGAAATAACCTTATCAAATAGGTTCTATACATGAATGCAGATCTGTGCAGCAGCATGCCCGTAAATGAGAATGTTTGAATAAAAAAGGCGTTGAGATTTTACTTGTTGGTGTTAGCTTTGGACGTTGTATTGGTTTATGTGTTTCTCAAAAGGCTAATTTAGTTGTTTATTTTCCAAATAACAGTGATCTCATAGTCTTGGCAAAAGCTTAAAAGTTGAGATCTTGTTCGTGTTAAATACAGAAGAGAGACAGTAAGAGTGTTGGAACCTCTGGGGCCAAATGTACTGCACTAGTTAATGTGGTGGTCTTACACTGATATTTCTGTTCTCCTTCTGCTTCCCACTGCATTGTTTATTTTGCTTGATTGACATGTTCTGTATTACCAGGATGGAGTGAATTATTTATATGCTTGTCCCCATACAGAGAAGTGGTTACACTGTGATATTAATAAAAGTGAAAGTAATTAATTTTGCAGCTGCAGATTATTTTTACTCCATTACTTTCAGAATGTGAAGTATAAATTGCATCTTGTTATGAGCTGCTGTAAAAGGCTTGTTCTGAAACATTGGCACCAATTCCTTCTGTACCTAAGGAATTCCATGCTAACTTAAAACCCCTTGTATTCAAAATCAAACTCACAGTTGCGTGTTTCTACTAATCATTGTAATCACTCTCCTTTTGTGATCCTACTGTGATTCACAAGTGACACCTGTAGTGTTTCATATCTTTTCTTGAGTTAAGGGCTGTATATGAAATGAAATCATTCTCTGCTGCTCAGTTCTGTTACCAAGTGTCTGTCTTGCTAGGCTTCCGAATACATTTCTTAAATGTGACATGGAAGAAATAGAATGAGCATTTTAGGTTTTGATGCATTGGAGATAATTGTATGAATTTATGAACATTTTTTAATAAGAACAGATGTTAAAGAATTATTGAATTTGGTATGTTTTGCTTGGAGTTGATGTTTGTATGTGCAGAATAGTCAGTGGTTTATTAACAGTAGAATTGCACCTTGTAATCCAGCTGTAGTCCACTAATAGTTAAATTATTAGGTCATTGTATTTCAGTAGTCATGAATTGTAACTGACTTAATCTTCTGCTTTTTATTCTTTAGTGCTGCAAGTTGATTGAATAAAATTAAGAACACGGAATATAATATGGATGCAGTTGCTTGAGCGCAGTTTCTTCCAAAGTGTATATATTCTGCAGATTGGTGGCCTAAATGATTGATAAGCAACATACCCAAGACTAATACCAAGAAGACTTTCTGTCTGTTGGCTGCTGTGTTTGACAAAACTGGTGCAGACTCACATCTTCTGAAATGCAGTTGAAAAAAATGAGGGAAATTTTACCGACGTTGTACCCTGGCCAAATTAACAATAAGAGTAATTCCTTAAGTACATCCCCAAAGCACTCTTCAGAGGATAAAGCGAATCCATCGAAAGGGGATGATGACCAGAATTGCTGTTACCAAGGGACTGAGGCTGAGAACAATAAATTGTCACTGATAAGCTGTATAAAATGCAGAAGTGTTCAGAAAATTTCAGTGCAAGATATAGAAAAGCGTAAGGCGCTTGGGTGGACCGAAGACAAAAATTTCATTTGCAAGAAGTGTAGTCATATTCCACCACCAACTTTCCATTTTGTTCCTGAGGGTGCTAATGCTGTTGACTTTCAAAAACGAGAAAAAAAATCTCCAAGTAAAACCCAGAAAACATTTAAAGTTAAAAACTTTCTGCCAGGTAAATACTACTGTGATAAATGCAGATTTTCAACAAAGGATCCATTACAGTATAAAAAGCACGTAGGTCAACATGAAGAAATTAAATTTATTTGTTCCCACTGTAGCTACATATCCTACACCAAAGGAGAATTCCAGAGACATTTGGTGAAACACACCGGAACTTTTCCTTATCAGTGTAAGTACTGCGAATATGGTGCTGTTAGACATGACTACATAGTAAAGCATACTAGAAGAGTACATGAAGCACCCACAAAACGGCTATCAAATAATACCATAAACCACAGGCAAAAGAAGCCAACTCAAAGCACTTTATTTGAAAAGTTGAAATGTGATAAAATTCCTTTTCAGAATGAACGTTCAAATTCATCTTCAAATATGGTTTGTCACATTCCACGTAAAGCAACTAAAAGGGCCAGTTTGTCTCATGATGTAGAATGTAGTGTAAACACGGCACCAGTCCAGGATAAACCAATATTAGAGCCATCTGAAATGGACATATGTGAGAATGAAAGTGTGGAAGTTGAGGTTTATTCTCCAAAAACAGAGCCTTTACAACCTGGGATGCCTTTAACAGTGGTTGCACCGTCTGAATTTGTAGTTCCTTCTAACTGTTTAGCTCAAATAGTAGAGATTAAAATAGTGAATGGAGCACAACAACTGGTTCTTAAACTAATCCCTATGAAAGAAGGAATTTGCAAGCCTGTGAACAGTGCTGAAGAACAACTTGAGAATCAAGGTATGGAACAATCTGCAGAAGGAAAAAACCCATCTTCAGTACCTCAAAATGAGCTACTAATGATGGAAGTGGATGTAGACAAATTATCCAGTATTAGTAACCAGCTTAATTTGGATAGTACACATGACAAAAATTCTGAATGTTTTTCCGATTCTCAACTCTCAGACTGTAACTCTGTGTGCTTACAGAGGGAAGATGCATCAAAATTGTGCTTTCATTTGGTGAAGGGTATTGATGTCCATTCAGGTGTTATAGAACTCTGTTCTCCATCTCTGGTGATAAATAATACAGAAAAAAGAAGTGATTTTAAATCCTCAAGGTGGAAAGTAGATGGAAAAAATAACTTACATTATGACTTGCATTGTTATGAAGGTGTGGATACACCCCCTCCAAAATACGCTGCTCTTTCTGAAGATAAAAGTTCCAAGAACACTTCAGTAGAGGCTGGTCAGGAGGGAAAAGTTTCTTCTTCTGCAATCATTAGACAAAAGGATCCATGGCCTTTAAAGGGGGATGGCAAAGAATGTAGGAGTCTGCCAGTCAGCTCTACAGAAATGCATTTAGCTGGTAAGGGTTTTGATGAAAAATCTGTTAAATCTTCTGAAGCAGGAAAAAACTTTCATGTTGCTAAAACTTCACCTTGTGAGGCCATGACTTTTGGCTTTAGCAAAGTAAAGAGGGCCGGGACCGTAAGTCAGAAGAACACTCATCTTCTGGAATCATTAGAGCTACAGAAGAAGGAAAATAAAGGCAATCTTTTTGAGGGACCTGTTATTTCTTCTGTATTTTCTCTTAGCTCTGGGACTGAAAATGTTCCAGAGGGTGTCAGATGGGATGACTCAACATGCAATAAGAAGTCAGCAACATTGCTCTGTAGAAAGATTGCTCAGCTCATGTCTGCTGCTGAATCTAACATGAAATCCATGCCTTTGAGATGTCAAGCTTCTGGTAAAAAGGTGATTTCCCCTCAAGAAAATTCAGTGAGCTGTGAGAGGGCTGTTTCTGCCTCTGAAGTGGAACAGCCTGTGTCTTTACCTCAAGTGCATGGTAGAAACAGTGTGATTAGTAGTGAAGAGCACAGTAAAGATCAGCTGCTTACATTTGCAAGTACATCTAAAAACAGGGTAACTAAAAATTCACATGTTGCTACTCCAGTGTTTATCCCCAAAGGGACAATGCTGAGAGTGCTGAGTGCTACTAGCAGTCAAAACTCAAATGGAATAGAAAACAGAAGTGAAACATCAGCTCCTTCTGTGTACTGCAGTGAAATGTTTCTGCCTCGCCCGGTTCCTGTCAGTGTTTCTGAGACAGTTAGCAGTAATTTGCCATGTTTGCCTCATCAGAGTGAGATGAATGCAGAGTCACAAAGTATATCACTCAGGAAAAGACCAAAGCGAGAGGCAAGTGTTAAAAATAATAGCAAACAAACTAGTGTGCTGTTGCAGAAAAGCAGTAATGTGAGTAAACAAAGCAAACTCTATTCAAAAAGTCAACTGCGTCCCAAAACCAAGGCAAAACAAGCAAGCTTCAGGGAACTTCCAAAGAGGAAAACAAGAACTCAGTCAGAAAATAGTTCAAGTTCTGACATGTCATATCTTTTGACAGCAAGACGTCTTCGGCTTGTCCCTTTGAGAACAAATCAGTTGATAAAATGCCCTCGTCGTAACCAGCCAGTTGTCGTACTAAACCATCCTGACGTTGACACGCCAGAGATAATTAATGTCATGAAGACTATCAACAAGTATAAAGGTCAAGTCCTGAAAGTAGTTTTGTCTAAAAGGACAAGTAGTTGTCTTGGTGTCAAACGTTACCGAAAGCGTCTTACTCTTCAGAATGTTGAGACAGGAAGTCAAGCAAAAAAGCGGAGTATGCTAAAAATGAAACTAAAAAAGACCCATAAAAACAACTACCAAGTGGTGGAAACTTCACCAGCTGAAACACTTCAGTGTCTGTTTAAGTGTTGGTTTTGTGGAAGAGTATATATGGACCAAGAAGAATGGATAAGTCATGGACAGAGGCACTTGATAGAGGCAACCAAGGGCTGGGATGTTCTTTCTCTTCCATCACAGAAGCATTAAGTGAGAGTCTAGTGGAAGGTTCCCCTGTAATTTTCGCTGAGTGCCATTAACTTGCTTGGAAAGGAAAACTCAAATAACTGCTTTATTTTGCCAAAAGGTGTCTACTGTGGGCAAAGTGGAAGGGGAGAGCAAAGTTAGAGGTGCAGAAAAGCTAATAGGATTAAACACTACTTTGCACTCCCATGTTTTAAAACTGCATTGGAGTCCAACTTCATCTGTCCATAGGAAAAATTTGGAAAAGATTTGCTATGCAAGCATCTTTCTAGTTACCATTCTCTGTGTGCTAGGATACTGTGCTGTAACTTGTCTGTGCTAGGTATGTGTGGATTAAAATCCTAGACGATGATGTCTTTGTAAATTCAGCAGGGTTTAGGTTCTTTTAGTACAGCATGGTGTTTCAGAGATTGAGCATACATGTACTGAAAAGCATCCTCTGTGGGTAGCAATTGGGTATGATAGGTTTTAGTGGCAAGTTAAGCACCACATACAAGAAAGTAAAACTTAAAAGCAAGTACTCTGTTTCTGTGAAACAAAACCACTTCTGCTGAATTCAGAGGAGATACAGGGGTTCAAATGAATAATCTGTGGGATCAGAATTACTTCCACTAGCTCAGATAACACTGAAAAGTTTAATTTTGTTTAGTACTTAGATTTTGCCTCTACTGTATTGAGTAGATGTGAGAGAGCACAACACTGAGCTTTCTGTACCATATTTGTTTTGAACAGGCAGAGCCAGAGTATTGTCAGGCTTGGACTGATAGGAGTGACGCTTTTCATGATATGATCTCAAGGCTGTTCTGAAATCTAAGGAAGTAATAGCCTCTACCTTTAAACCCTCTACCACCATGTGTGTATAGCCTGATAGAAACACATTTATGTAATTGGTCATTTGGTTAGAACTCTAGTTGATGAATTAATGCTTATTTACAGGGGGAATTTGCTGAAGGTGAAGACTTTCAAAATGAGAAATGATGCTGCACAGTTTTTGCATTGACAGTGTTGAACCAGATTTTCAGTGCAATCTTTCAGCCTTCTTAATCTTAAGAATTTAGATATTGTTAGAATATATTTTTTTGTAGGTCTTAATTCATACAGGCATGTGCCTAGTTACATGTGTATGTCTAACGTGTATCTACAGACTTCAGTGCAGTGTAGATGTCACTCAGTTATTTAAACACTTTATTATATCAGGGCCAAATTTGAAGTTTTTAGTGAAGAAGAGGGATGGATGATACTGACGTCTAATGTTTCTGTACATGATCAATGTGTGGTTTTATTCATTTTATCAATTTTAAATAATTCTCAAACCATATAGGATACGGTATGTTGAAGCGCATATTTACAGTTAAAATAGCTTCTTACAGTTTTACAGGTAAGAAAATAAATACTGACTCTAATGCTGGATGTGTGTTCTATGTTTTAACTGGGACTACACTTGAAAAACTTGTAGTTCCTAGCTCTTTTCACTGTTGGTGCAGTTTTGTAAACAGTTTAAGCTGGGAATATTTTTTTTTATATACTTCAGCAGATTACGCATTGTTTTGATAAAGTATGTACTGTATCTGCGTTGAAATGTATATATTTTAAAACTACATCTGACTGAGGCTTATTTTCAAAACCAGTTAAAACATTGCTTTCCCATCATTTTGCAATACAGTGTTAAAAGTCGTTCAGATAGTTGGTGCTTTAAGACAGATCTTTTTCATCATATACATGTGGAAAACTTTTGTATTATTTGTATCAAACTAACCTGTTCCACAGAACAAATTTTCTTTTGTTAGTTTTGTCAAGAAAAATGAAATGACAGTTCTCATTTTGTATTCAAATGGAATTCTATTTTTTTAGATAAGTACACTAGAGGATTTTTTTCACTTCATATACTTTGATGCCAAACTTAACAGTACTGTTTGCATTTTCAGTTGTGAAAGCAGTTTCCGTTTTACAGTTACAGCATGTCACATGTAATAAATATTGAAATTGTTAACATAATTAAAAAAAACATGGTTAAAATTACTCCTTTGTTTTAACTCCTTCAGTCCGGGTTCCTGTCTGAATTAATTTTGTTTCTGTAGAAGCTACTAAATAAATAGTTTTGAATTTGCTTCGTATGAGTTTTCACTGGCAAAATTAGAGCATTCCTCATGAAACCTGTGCTGAGGGGGGGAATAAAGGAAGTGTTGCTTCTCAGCTTTATAAACTTTAGATGGTTTAAGGATACTAGTAATACTTGTCTTTTGTAAGCAGGTTTACTGTTTAGTAAACAGCTGCAAAGCTTTCTATGTCACTGCCATAATCTGTTATCTAAATTAAACCATAGATTAAACATAGATTTAATTTAGATTTTTTTTTGTTTGTTTTCACATGAAGACCTTTTGTCAGTTAAATTGTATCGTGGCGGTGAAAGAAAGCAGATTACAACACGTCTCTTTTCCTTTTTGTGAGCGCTGCCAAACTCTACTTATTAGCTTCTGTTTTGTTCGTTTTCATTCTTATTTTTAGATAATATGTTAGAATAATTTCCTTCAGGTATAACAGTCTCAGTGATTTGCGAGAAATAATTACAATGAATGTTCTTTTGCATTTTGATACAGCGTTGAGAAATAAAAAGGTTGTGAGGAGGTAACCAGCTGCTGATTTCTTTTTTTTTTTTAAAGTTAGTTTGTGCCACTACATACTACGTCATAAATTGGAATGTCATGTTTTAGACTTGAATGTTTTTATTGTTCTTGTTCCTATTCTGTAAGGGTAGAGTAACTGAGGTTGCTTTCTTGATATGTTCCAATTGCCTTGTTAAACTTCTCAGTGTGCTTAAAAAGGAAGATTATGGATGGTTTGCAGAGAGATATTGAAGTTTCTCTTCATATTTAAAATGAATTTAGTTAAGCTTCCTGAACCTCAAATTATGTGAATAAATGTTGCTGTATTTTTTAACTGGACGTGCTTTCTTGATGAGTTTGAAGCATATCTACATTTCCTGCTGATGATTTTTATCTCTATTATTTGCACACGGTATGAATTCAAAATTCAAAGGAACTCTTTGCATAGTGCTTTTACTATCCAAGTGTTTGAAGACTTTGGTATGGAGTATCTGCTACTTAAGCTAAAGAATAAGTGTTAGTTAAGTAAGAATTTACATAATTAAGGATAGCTTTATAATCTGCTCCAGTAGCTGTGAGCATATCTGACACCCGCTGACTTCAGTGGCTGCTGAGCACAGGTTGTGCTTGTGCAAACACATACGTACAGTGAATGAAATCATTATACAGTGAGGACTCAGATTAAGCATCATTTCACATATATTTTTAAAAGCAAGAATACTTTTTCGTCATGTGACTAGAATGCTTTATTAAGTTTTGCTACTAACAGCTTCTGTAACATACAAGTAAGCAAGAATGAGTTTGATTTCCGTCTTGTGTTAGAAGGTAGAGTGCAAGGTAAGCAAATTGCTCAGTCATTGCCAAGGTATCAGTCTCTTAACAATTTCCTGTGAATTAATCCGGTGGCATATACTTTACCTGTATCCTTGAAGTTAGAAACAAATGAATAACCTGATGGAGTTGATTTGTGTTCTCAGTTGGAGAGGAATTATCAGTCTAACAATGTAGAGTGCATCGTAATATTACGGGGAGCTCCTCACTCAAAGGCTAATCTTTTTTTTGAGACATTTAAATAATTGTTCTATACGAGCAAATTGGTGACATTAAGGCAGAAAACATCTTTTGCGCAAGTGGAGTGGATAGGTAAGGTAACATTGTTTTCTCTGCATTCCTGACTTATCCTTTCCGTCAATGAGTGTGATGGGAATGCATTTGTAGAAGTCAATGATCTCTTTTACAGAATTAAATTTCTGAGGGAAAAAGAAAAATTGTAATCAGTGTCTGAAGATGAAATTGCTAAATGGTTTTATCTATAACATTAAAAGACTTGCAAATTACAGTATTTGAAATAGGTAGTACTTTGCATAGAATTGTGATTAGATTAGATTAGATTAGAATAGAATAGTTTAGATTAGATTAAATGGAAGCAATCATGAAAGGAAAAGCACCAGATTTTAATCCTCTTATTTCCTTTGTGTATGTGTCTTCTGTAGGAGAAAGCAGCTGGCTGCTTAGGGCAGAAGGGGAGCAGGTCTAAGCCCTGAGAATGCAAGATCACATATAAAAAGTCTGTGATGCCAGATGTAATCACAGATTTCGAAAACATGCACAAATATAAATCATTACTTACTGTCAAAAGTTACACTACTTAGCAGTACATAGTACTTTACACAGCAGGTTTCTTTGTATGTTTTAAAATATAGCTTTTATTTTCCCATTCAGTTTACTGAGAAAGTTGCTATAAAATCCCTTTAATTAATGGAACAAGAAAGGTCTTAGCAGGGTTTCAGTCTTGTTCTCTGGTATTCCAAAAAATTACATCCTCCAAGCTCATTCCTAAAATGATAAAGGTGTGATTCAAGGTTCCTGAACTGGTCAAACAGCAACAGAAAGCTATGTGACGTATTTTACATCATCTGTCCTGGTATGGGAGTCTCTTAATCCTGCCATTCTAACAGGTAGCAGTGCTTCAGCTTAAATGGTTCGCTTCTCTATGCTGTCATCATACCACTCAGCTGTCATCACACCACTTTTTCTCCTCTTGAGCTAGTCTTGAGACTCAGTGGTATGACATCACCAGAACTACACAGTAATGAAAGTTTACTGGTACGTTAATACTTGCCCTGTATCTGTCTTATATCGCATTTACTGTAGGCATGACATTCGTGTATGTGGTAGTATTTCATGGTAGTCTCTCTCATCTCCGCCTGATCCACACTTTGCTAACAAGAATCCGATTAAATCTGTGATGAGATGAAATTGTTCCTGAATTGCTTTAAGATGAAGACTATTTGATCTCCAAACCAGTGTGTTCTCAAAATTTTGTTTTGATATTTTTTACTTCTGTACATTTCTTCCACTTTGCTGTTTTGTCTTTGCCTTCTGTTCAAGGTCACGGTTGCTACTAGGCATCTAGGGAAATCTGGGATTTGTATTTCATGCCAAATCAAAATAATCCTAATTTTCTTTAATTCTAAACTTACTCTTTATCGGTACCAGTTCTTTTCCTGTTTTGTAATGTTTGCTGTTGTTTGGAAAGGTGAAAAGTTGTAATTGTTCATCTGCTTTGGAAATTTAACTTGGCTTCACTTGGCTTGTGTCACAATTATTCACTAGTGTACCTTTAAGATGTAGCTCTGGTAATGAAAGAAAAATGTCTCCAATGTTACTTAGGTTTTGTTTTTCTTCCTGTTTTGTTTCATCCTTTACTTGGAGTTAATGAGATTTAAAATACTAAGCTCTGAGTCTCTTCATAGCTGCTGGAACATGAAGTTAACTTAGACGTCATGGTGATGAGCACTGATAGTCCAGAATTTTATATTTTCCGCTCTTTTCCGCTTTGTTAGATGCAAAGATGAAGAAAATTCAATACTTTGATTAATTATTTTCCCTTCATTGTCTGAAGAGACTCAAATTGACCTCTGCTGTCATAGGAATATCCTAGCTGCTGGTCTCCAGACTGTTCTGGTGAGATAGGAATAATGTCTCAAGGATTGCTCGTGAAAGGTATAATTTTGAATTGTGTTGGGGTTGTGGTAGGACTCAAGACTACATGTTGCTCATTCTGAATGAGAACAGGTCATCCTTGGAACTGTCATTTAAGGTGTGGAGCATCCCCTCAGAGGTGATCATAGAGCCCATTTTCCTGGTTCTAGCTTTTGTCACAGCACCATCAGTGGAAGGCGTGGTGAAAGTGCTCCCTCATATGCTTTGATGAGTCAGGCCAGTTTAATGGCTGATGAAGGCAGATGGAGCTAATTTCTTTGACTCATTTTGAAGTGAGCTGAAATGATATGACTTGTATGACTGATGGTTTGAAAATGAAAATCAGATGCAAATGGTGGTAGGGAGTGGTGAGGGTGAAGGAAGTAGCTGTGGCCAGAACAGCAAGATCCAGAGATCTAGATCAGGCTATACTCTAAGCTTCTCTGTAAAATGGGCACTGAATTGAAGATGAGCCTAATTCTGCCTTTGGTTTTCAGTTACTGCATTGTGAGTTCAGCCTCATGCTGCAGACATGCTAAAACATGTATTTTATGTGTGGCAGATCTAGTTTTGCAAGGGAGATAAAAATACTTGATTTTTATGTCATGATCAGCTTTAAATATGAGCAAGGTTTTGATTTCTTCAAAAAAACTGTGTGTGAAATAAGCTTTGTTACAGGGATCTCTGAATCTTTAATATTGAAACTAGAGTACAGAAGGCAGCAGCCAAGTAAAGGGTGCTCAGGACAGCAGTTTTGAATGTAAATGTTTAAATTCCAAGCTTATGATCTATCTGGGACCTGATCTTTATAGCTGTATGTGGTTTGGACTTTTCGTGAGCTCAGTATAATACATTAAATGGGTATGGAGCTGTGAACATCTGTGGCTAAATTGCTAACAAAAGATACAGCTTTGCTAACACAGTGGTGTTTTGGTCTGTATCTCCCCCTCCCCCCAGTTGTATTTCATTATATTCTAGCTTGATCCTAATTTAGCTGTGTGGAACTTCAGTTCCTTCTAACATAGAAATCTGATGAGCAATGCTTTTTTCCTTCTTTATGGTCTTACAGGCCTTTTATGGTTCCATAAGAACTAATGATGAAAGCTCTCATGAAAGTTGAATTTAAAATACATTTTAAAAATAATTGTTAAAAATGATCTTTGATGATACAAAGTGTTAACATTGATAAACTGTACATGAAAAATTAGAAGTTGCAGTAGGACAGGGAAAACTTTGAATAATATGTGTAAGGAAAAATGTCTTTTTAATGGATGAAAATAGACTAATCCACAAGTGCAATCACTGCAGAGCTGAATCTGTGAATAAAATCATAATCTGGGGAGAAACGTAATAGGTCTGCACGTGTTTGTTGTTGTTTAGTTTTTTCTCTTTGGTAGGTTAAGAGGGAATATTCAGTTATTCTAGATAAAACAGCTGGTCTGTCTGCATCACGTGCTGCAAAATGCAGTATAACAAAGGGTTTGCCTGTGGAGGACCAATGTAGAACATTCTGGAAAGCATTTTAACAGACGTTGGAAAAGTAGAGGTAGCAATTTTGCTGTAATTCACAGCATTACAAATTGTTTTCATCCGCCTGAGGTAAGAACCTTAAGCAAGCTGTAGAAGCTGAGGAGACGCTTTTCAAGAAAGAGCGTTTTTGTGAATCCTTTGAGACTGCTTGAGGAAGTAGGGCTGAGCAAGGTTGGTACCACTGATTGTTCATGATTGCCTACGTTCTTCATGCCCAATTAATGTCTGCTGCTGAGAATAATGCACAGAAGTAGAGTCTGTTGTCTCTGTGGCTCCCTGGCCACAGCTCACTAGCAAAGCAGTTCTGAAATTTTTCTGTAGTTGATCTATGGGAGGATTTCTGAATTAAAAAGAAACAAAAGAAAGAAGGCTTAAGGTAGTGTGTCATGATTACAGATTTGGCCTGGTAGAGCCAAGTCTTAGCTATATTGTTGGTTATTAATTAGATGCTTGAAATCCTTATTCTGGAATTGTAACTTTCCAATTTGACTTTTGTCAGTCAAGACCTGCTGTTTGAGATAACGTAATTTCTGCGCACATGTTGGAACAAAGTCATGTATTTTGGTATTTCCTGAGATGGGAAGAGGATTGTGTTCTTCTTCCTTTTAGTTCAGACAAAATTTTTCACATGTTATTCAGGTAATTTTCTATTTGCCTTAATTGTTAAAGTGGTGAAAGTTTAGTTTTAGGTCTCTATAGTGTTCCATACGCATACTATATTACGCTGTAATAGTTCCATTTTTCTATCCAGTCATTGTTTGTTTGAGCCTTTTTTTATCAGGGCTGTTACAGGAAGTTTAAACAGTGTAAGAACCACAGAAAACTAAACTTTCTTCTGAATTATTGTAAATCTTCAGAAAATTATCTAGGTGGTTCAGTTCAGAAATGAGCCAGTGTGTTACAGAAGCCTTGATGGTTCACTACTGCAATGCCAGGATGATGCAGTACTGCAGTGCAGTTCTTGATTTGTTTTATCCTTCTGCTTCCCAAGCTGTTTTGGTGTGCTTGAACAATGAAGGATGTTTTTTTCCCCCTTTTACTGTTAAACCAATGTTCCTGAAGAACAGTTTGTCAGTAAACCTTGCCCCTCATCTCTGAAAGCTCATGAATCCTATCCCACGTTTTCTAGTAATAATCCAAATGTAAAACTTGGACCTGCCAAATTTGTTAAGTTGGCTTGGGTCAGTTTTGATTTCAGATTTTTGTACCTTTATCTGTAGGAAAGTTTTCAAAGTATTGATGCAGATGAAAAGGATATAATTGAAGATGCAGCTGCAGAGGCTTTGCTGCTTCGCCTGAGTTGGATTTCTGTCTCATTTACGAAGCTAATAATCCTCATGATCAGTTGTTACTCTGCTCTTGCTGCACAGCTGAGCATTCTTTTAAGTTTCTTCTATTTTTTTGTCTTTATAGAGATGAGTATTTCAGTTTTAGCTTTTTGTACGTGTAAAACATGCAGATACAGTATATGTTATTTAACCATATAGGAGTCAATTAGACTCGTCATGGATATAATTGAATTGAATTATATAAAAAAAAGTACTAATCTAAAGGGATTTCCTAATTAAAATTTACCATATCTGAAAAGCTGGTTGGTGGGGACTCACATGATTTAATTGCTTCTGAACATCCATGACAACTTTTATCCTGTTTCCTCATTTTTTTAAAAACCTAATTCCTATTTTGGTGTATGAGACAGAGTCAGAAATACTGTGCAGCAATAATAGCCACAGGCCTTGCTGTCAAATATGCTCAGTTGTATCTATCTTAATATCTGCTTGCATTTATAGCAAATTAAAAAATAGCAAAAAAAAATATGTATGCCTGTAAAGGGAGGACTTTTCTTTCCTCTTTGCAGGTGTTACACAGAGTAGGTAGAAGTATTATGGAAGAACTTGGAAAATTTTCACATTGATTTAAAACTGAATCAATGTAAAATTTGTTTTTAAATTCTTACTTTGAAGTTGATGAAACCTTGCGATACACTTGAAAGGAGGGTGGTGTAAAAGAAACTTCATTGTAACAGCAAATTTGTTACGTGAGTTTGCCCCTGATCTTTAGTATTAAAAATCTGTGAAATGTGACACAAAAGCGATAGACTTGTAACAGTAGATGGGATTTTACTTACATCATCTCCTCTAAGCCCTGTTCCCAGCGCGTATTGTTGGCTGTCTTCCAGAAAACGTACTTTAATGTTGTATACTCTTCTTCCGTAATAGACAACCAAAACATACGGTTCACTTTTTGATTTCTTTGAACAATCTCTAACCAAGAATGTCTCATCCTGAATGGCACAGATTAAAATTACGGATTGTATGGTTAGCTCACAACAAAACTTTTAAGCCATTGTTTACAGTTTGTAGATGTTTTCTCCCAAGAGTTTGCACTCCAGGATTTGGGACAGATTGTACTTACAATGTTCACCTGTAACAGTGCCTTCTCTGCTTCATGGCGATCATACTCTCCAATGTACCATTCATATTTGTTTAAGTCCTTAATTTTAAGATAGCACAATCAGCGTATAGAAATTAACCACAGCTGGCAGAAGCAAAAGCTGGTGAAAACAGATTAGATCTAATTCTGCATTTAAAGCAAGTTCAGTGTAGTTATAAAAATAATTGTAGCACTTTTCTGTCAAGAAGTACTGTTAGGAAATCTGTATCAAATTAGACATATAAATTCTTAGCCTTGGCTTGAAGAACTCATGTTGAACTGTTTTCAAGGGTGCTGAATACCCACAGCTTCCCAGCCATTTAACTTCTTGGGTGTTCAGAAGACAGTTCTTAACAGTGTGTGGGTATGTACCCTTTAGGGACAATCCTGCTTTCTAAAAACCTGTCTCCATCAAATGAAGTGTTTTTTACCTTTCCAGTGGGTTGGGTAGGGGACTGCATTTCCAGTTTTGCAAGCGAATGTTTTGATTTGGCTTTGCATGCTGTATACTGTGTAGGAGATGGTGACTTCTTCACTGACAAATTTGCTACATTTAACATGGACCCTGTGAAAATCAATTCAGAAGGAAAAAAGTTGGGTTTTTTTAAGCTTAAGTCATAGTTACATTTTACCCTATCAGTTTTATTTAGTAAGTCTGAGAATAGCATTTGCACTTTAGAAATACACTGTTGTGATATTAACCTTTAAAATGTAGAGCAGTCAGTCATGAGTAGTCTTGTGTTAATGCAGCATCGGTGATTTCAGACTCATGCCCCAAGAGATTTAACACATTGTTTTCCTGGTGGTTTTTAATTGATGCCACCCTGCCAGGTTCTTGCGCACACAGCAAAATGTTAAACTACTGATAAAATAGCAAATGCTAATCAAAATGATAAATATAGAAGTGTAATGGTTCATTCTGTTCTACTGTCACCTTTTGAGCCCCTTTTATTTGTGTTGGATCATATTAAAGCCCTGTATTATCCCATTACCAGCTAGCATTATTTCTAGCAGGCTGTTGAAACCCTGCAGAATTCAGAGGTTCTGCCATGCTGATGAACTTCAAAGTGCTCTGAAACCTGTTTCAATTAAAAAATTTGGGACCCAGAAGTTAGGTTGCTCTTGCAATAAGGTGGTCATCTTTGTGTTTTTCTGGTTCATACTCCGCTGCTGGGATGGCAACTGTCTGAGGGAGTGCACATATCTGAAAACTGTCCTCCCAAATGTGATTTGCTGTGTGTAGACTTAGGGCTGCCATTTACCAGCCAGACCCAGCTCGCCAGGTCGCTGGGAGCTGACATGGGTCAGGATCACAAAGCATGGGGTAATGGAGGCTGGGGCTGAGACTGAAGAGCATTCAGTGGAAAAAGCCCAAGAAAAGTAAGGGCTTTCAATGTATAGGTCAAATGCAGTTTACAAGTACGTGACAGGGGGATAAAATGGTTAAATAAAGATAACCATCATATCCTGCTCTACAATAGAAAGCATTTTTGTTTGTTTCATGCCATGCTGGTGGGATAAATGACCTAGTGTCTATTTTTGGAGTAAATGAGAAAAATTACAATCAATGGCTTCCATCTTTTCCTTCTGGTTACTGTCATGAGAGACAGCACTGTTTGCCAAAGTGGTATTTCATTATGTTTTGTTCATGCTTACCAGTTTATTATTTTTCTGCCTGTACATAGTATCTGACAGAATACTAAAGAAATCTTATGTGGAAGACATTCTTTTAAGAAGAAGAATAATTTTCACTGTGCTCCCTTGTTTCATACATACATTTAGCATGTTCTGGTTTATAACAGCATTACATTTGCTTTTAAGACAGTAAAAAATGTCTGCTGATCTCAGTGGACAAACAGCCATGATCATCATTAGGCAATCAGTCCATTCAGAAATGAAATCACTGTTCAAAGGGTCTGGGACCAGACATCTACATTTTGTTTCTGTAATAGGTTTGGGCTGTTAAAATATGAGTATTTTAACACCCTTCTGATTCTTGGCTCATGATTTTGGCATTTGTGTTCACATTGCATTTTTGATGGCTATCCCCAGATACTTTATTTTTTAAAAGAAACCCCATGTTTGCTTTGTGACTGGTGCTGTGTGTGTTCTGTGCAGTTTTTTTTCTGGTATGTCTTAAGCTCTGCGACAAGAAGTGGAAAATAATCTTGCGATGCTCATGTTCTGGATCTGGCTGGGATGGAGTTAACAGTAGCTCTTATTTGTGTAGCTGGGACCAAAACTGAACAATATTAATGTTGACTTCCAGTATGTTCCCTTAGGTAAAGCTGCACAGTTCAGAGGAAGTCCTATTTTCAAACGTAATTATTTGAGAGACCTGCCTGATAATGGCACCTACAAGTCCTTCTGGGATAAATCTAAAGCAGTTTCATCAAAGATCCGTTTATTTGTTTACACAAGGCATTAAACCCATAGTAACCGCTCTATAATGTCCTGAACATCTGTAGCTTCCATTTAGTCCAGCTGATTTCATCTCTGCCTGGAAAAGCAGAGACGATTGTGCTCACAGCATGCACTTTCTGTGTGGCTCTTTCTATGCCCAAGCAATTTACCTTCTCTTCCTCTCCCCATTGTCCTTTAGTAGCTTGTCCAAATTCTCATCCTGTTCTGGGTTTGGGGGCTACAATGATTCAACACTTGCATTCAGGGTTGGACATGGGGTGTAGCTATGCAAGTAACTCTGCTTGCTTCTTCACTGCTGTTGCCTGTGCCATTGTTTTACTTGTTTTCTGCTGGTTTGCTTTAATGTTCCCTTTGTATTAACCTGGAGCATTGAGAATCGTCAGTCTAGAAACAGATGGAAATGTGGATCTGTTTCTTATCTGCACCTGGTCTAGTTCTCAAATCAATCTGTGGTTCTTACCTGAGCTGCAGATGTTTTTAGAGCTCTGCTTGCACTGAAGGCTAGAAAAAAGCAATGAATGAAGTCAGAAAAATATTTGATAGCAGTAGTATTTAAGAGACAAATTAGAGAGCTCTTGCTTAGAGAAGCTGTGCTTCCTCAGAATACCCCTTCCTCTGCTAATTGCAGCTTTGGGCCTTCCTGAGTTTTGGGTGGGCATTTTTTGTTTGGCATCTTTTGACAGATTTCCCATTAATTTCATGAGCCACTTTTTGAAGCTATATAAATGTTTACCCTCTGCAAGAGAATTTGGCAAGAGTTTCACATTTTAACCTCATGTATACTGAAGCACAATTTGCTTTTGTTCATTTTGAGCATCTTCCCTGCTGATTTCAGCTGATGTTCCCCATCCTTCTATAGGAAGGCCCAGGGAGCAGTTGTTCCCTGTCTTGTCTGATTTTCTAGACCGCTGCTGAGTATCCAGCTGGTATTTTGTTGTGCTATTAATTAGAATGGTTACACTGGGAAGAGCACCGACCAAGTAACTTCACATAACAGAGCCGCTGGTGCCGCACAAGAAGAAACAAAATAGTAGGGGCCACAAATACTGTCATATTTACTCCAGACAATAATTTTATCTTGGAGAAATGCCATCATTGTAAACAAGGCTAGATGTGAGATTGAGTATTTGTCTAGGCAAGATAATGAATCATTCATATTCTTCCTGTCTGCTTTATGCTATAATTTGGGTTTTGTTGAGTACTTTAGGAGGATATAGCACATTTAAAAAGCACACTTAGAGCATAAAAGAACATAAAGCACATTTACAAAAGAAAAATAGGAACAACTGTGGCAGATGTCTGTGGAAGAATAATTGTCCTTTGAAAGGACAGGTGTGTATTCTTTGATGAAAATAGGAAATAAGGGAGAGAGAATAGCTGGAGATAGAAGAGCTGCTTTACACAATGTATCTAATACCCTATAATGGAAAGTGAGGCAAAAATGTAATACAGTAGTACACTATTAAAGATAAAAATTGAATGTGCAATTACAATAGCTTGAAAGCAATTTCCAAAGACGGTTCTTGTCATGCATCAGGGCAAGACATAATATATCACTACATGGCATCAGAAAGTGACATCTTGCTTCTATTTCATTGCGAAGTATTTTCTAGGGTAGAATGTTTAGTCCTTGAAGCGTGTAGTACAAACTCATGAAATTCTTATATTCCTACCTGGCTTCATGGTGGTGTTTTGATTTATACTCTTGTGCTTGAAAATATATTTCAGGTTTCTTCCCCAAATCTGTAACTATTAATAAAAAGTATAAGGACTTATTTCCTCTAATTGTGTAACTTTGACAGTATCTAGTAACTACTGTGAAGTAAATTAACTAAATTCATATCCTAAGTGGAGAGGCAATTCAATAGGAAAACCTCATAGGCTGCATCAGTCTGGCTTAAATGAGTAAGCTAACGATTTCAGTGGGAAACATTTGTGCTTGTAGTGAATGTTACAGATTTTGCTGACGCCAAGTATGGCTTAACATAATGGTAAATAATGTAGTATGGTGTACTAGAAGTATATGGAGGGTTCATAAATCCTTTTTATAGGACAGGATAGATAGGCATTGAATGTATTAATGCAGTTAATACTATTTCTAGACGAAAATCAGGAAACTGCCTTAATCTGCAAAATGAAATGCCAGAGGAAATGATGAACTCATGAACATGAAGGTGTAAACAGCATAAAATCACGTAGCTTGTATCTGTTCAAAATATTTCAGAGTAACATTTTTTTAAATGGATCTTCCATGTGCATGTACACATTGAGTGCCTTAAGCTGTGTTTGAAAAGCTGATGTACATCTGAGAATTGGCATGTTTTCAAAGCATTTTTGTTTTGTAGCTTTAAAACCCCAGAGCTTTAGAAAAACTTTCTTTCAAAATTCTCACCCTGAAATTATGGGAGAGGAGCAAGATGAAATGTTCTCTCTGCAGATCAGATTAATCCACTCTTTTCTGTTTGAGCTAGCATTCTCCCAGGTTTAGATTCCAGTGCTCTTCCCCAGAACCTGAAGACTTTGATTTGCTTAGAACAAGTGTGATATCCTGGTTCCCAGATAGCTGTAGTTAATGCCAAGTTAATTGCCCTTTTTTGCTATCTTCCCCAACTGTTGAGGTCACTTCAAATCTCTCTTCTCAGCAGACGTATACCTGAGGGACATCGCTTACTTGTTTAAATATAGAGCCAGGCAGCCTAATGCTACTTAGAAGGGCAGATGTCGGGGTCATATACTGATTACTTCAGTTGGAGTTCTAATGACAGAATATTTTGTTCTTGTAATATAAAGGAAAGAGGAGCAAATTAATACCATAGTAGTAAATACTAACCTTGTTCTCTTCCAGGTACCTATATAAAATGGTAACATAGTCAATATTTTTCTTTCAGTTACCAACTTGACCTTACCCCAACCGACCCAACTCTCTTTTTAATTTTAAAACAACATACAAACATTCCATCAGTAATACCTGATCACTTTGTCAAAAACTCAGGCTGAGTGCTGATCTCAGTCCACTGGCAACAAGAACTGAATTTTTAGGGGTATAAGTGAACATAATGGTTTACTGCAGTGATCACCATTTCATATTGGCTTGTGCACCAGTTTAACTTTCAATATGGTTTTTCTTCTTTGATCTTGTATTAAATCAAGAGATTGATTTTGATTGACTGAAGATAAAGTATCCAAAGATTAAAATCAGTCATTTCTTTTCAGGCTCCTTAACTGACGGTAGAATTATTTTGACTGTCATGGCAGGTACTTCATTCAAAATCACAATGTGGTGAGTCTTAATTCAGCATGTTACGTTACAAAGATGTGAATTACAGGCAGGTGTCTGAAGACCAGAGTTTGACTCATAAATTAACTATTTCTGTATTATTATGGGAATAGTGATTTTTTTAATTTGTTGCATACAAGACTCTTAATACATAAATATTATAAGGATAGAATGTTTTATTTTTGTAGATGTTGCACTGTGAGCCTTCCTTAAGGATTACATTCTGAATAGTTTACCTGTTACTTAAAAATTCGTAGTCTCATTCATGTCAGAAGGGACCTAGGCAGGTCTCTAGTCTAAGCTCCTGCTTAAAGCACAGGGAACTGTGAGATGGGCTTTGACCAGGTGGGTCTTGCAAACTTCCAGATTTCAGCCTCTCTGGGCAACCTGTTCCAAGACCCTCATAAATACCTTCAAAATTAATTTTTCCTCCTGACTTGAGGTTGAAACCTCTTTCGTTTCAAGATCATTGCTTCTAGTACTTCCACTGTGCACCCTTGTAAACTGCCATGCTGTGCCTTGGTAGTCATCCCATAGGCACTGGCAGGCTTTTGGGTTCCCCCCAGAGATAGCCCCTGCAGGCTAAGGGAGCCTAGCCGCACCAGCCTCATGTCACAGGGAGGTGCTGCACTCCCTGGCTGCACTGGTGAGCCTCTGCTGACCAACTCCTCTCTGTCAGCTGCAGCCTTCTGCACTACTCCAGGTGTAGTCTAGTGAACAGTGAGGAAAAGGGAGTAGACCCATCCCTTGATCTCTTTGTCTCTGCTTCTGTTGATACAGTTCAATACACTGTTAGCTTTATGGCCACCCGAGGGCACCCCAGTGGCTCAAGTTCAGCCTATAACCGCTAGGTCCGTTAGAGCAGAGCTGCTGCCATGCAGGCCAGTCCATCTTGGGGCAGGAGTTTTCAACTGTCCTTTCCAATTGAGCTGCTTTTGGCCCTTTCCTGACAGGCTGGCTGGGTCCTGGTGGAGGGCAGTCCTACTCTCAAACCTGTTGACCTGCTGTTTGGTGTATGAAACCCTGATGAGGGCACAGTGTCTCCTCCTCTAGGTTACACTGAAACGATGTCTTCAGATCTACATGAATGGGAAGTGGTCCAAATTAAATTTTGTTTTCTGTGTTATGAGATACACAGTATTTCTTCTGAGATGTATTCAAACTAAGAGCCTGTTAGGAATTGCAGGATCTGTGCAGCTGTACAGTGCACAGCCAGAAATATTAATTACAGAAGTAAGATATTGTTCTTGGGGGTGTTTTCATATCTTGTTTGTAATGAGTCAGTATCTAGGACAAGACAAAGCATTCTGTGTTAAAATATTTTCTTGCCAATGTATAATTTTTTTTTACAATTAATTACAATATTGCAGTCAAACCAGTGATCTTTCAAATGAAAAGAGTTTCTAACCACAGGAGGAGTGAAGTTTAGGGCAGCTTCCCATTCAGAACTGTGGAAAAGAAAAGCTCAAAGGATTTGAAACTTAGAGCTAGACCAGTCTATAGATTTGTGCTACAGCCTACTGCAGTAGGAAATGGCTGGGCTTAACTACTATGAAAGTTCCTTTCTGTCCTCCTTTCACTTGCAATGAAATAAAAAACTAAAACAGTAGAAAATGTATTAGTGCAGTAAATAGAACATTATTGTAGAGACTGTATCTCTTAATACATTTTACAGGAGACCATTTGCCATAGTGGTCTGATTCCTCTGCTTTACTTCATTGTCTCAAACAGAAAGTGAAGGAATTTGTTAAAATGTTTTTGGTTTGTTTTTTTTTTTTTTTCACAGAAATTGGGATCTGAAAGAAAAACATCACTTGTCTTTGCCATTCTCTGTAAATTGCTGCTTTGTCTGAAAGTTACTGCTTTCTGCTTTATGTATGCCTATAGGTACTTTCCCACCATCGCCTTGCATAGGTTCTGCCCTCTGGACACAGCCAGCTGCACTAGGCTCGTAAGAGGCCTTAGGTAAGGAGAAAGGGGAGGAGATGGAGAAAGGAGCTGAGGGAGAACAGATGAGGTTCATTCTAGATATAAAATTTGTCAATTTTTATTTCACTTATTGAAAAGGAACATTTTTGAAGTAGTGTTGTATTTCCATCAAAGTAATACTATTACACTCCTCTGTTGGCCTTATTTTAGTTTCCTGCTTTTAAAAATAT
Source organism: Psilopsiagon aurifrons (assembly GCA_025447955.1). NCBI lineage: Eukaryota > Metazoa > Chordata > Aves > Psittaciformes > Psittacidae > Psilopsiagon > Psilopsiagon aurifrons. Next base: position 27,614 of record JAOEHY010016599.1, on the reverse strand, counting down.
GTGGAATCTCTGTTTCTCTGGAAGAGAATGTCTCTCCCACTGCTCATCACTTGTAGGCATCTGCAACGTCTTGTCAGTTCCTAGATATGCTTTTATGTGGATGCTTGGGAAGGTAGTGTTGCCCTGAATGCATGTTTTTATTTCTGCAAGCAACTTCAGGGTCTGACCTGCCGTTCAGAAAATAGTGGTATTGAAAATGCTCCACATGTAAAAGATACTTTTATGACCCAAAACTAATATGATCATTAGACTATTTTAATCAAATAGGCTAAAATACTCTTTGACAAGAGCGTCTGTGCAGCCATAGAATGTGTATGGTTTTTATGGTCCTGATATGTACAAAGATGATTACTTACTTTGTGTAGTTCCTTAACAGATAGATGTCTGGAAAAGAAAGAATTTTATACAAACCATTTCATTATCATAAAAATAGTTTTTGGTACTTAAATACTTTGATTGCATCATCACTGAAAATTAACAGCCCTTGGCATGAGAAGGATTTTATTACTGCTATAGAAGTGCAGCGGCTGGTTATTTTTTTCCATAATTTTTTTGCAAGAGAAGGTTATGGGCTTCCATAAAAAAAGAATTGCATCCATTGAATTCATTGTGTTAACTGAGAGAAGTTTATTAAGGATTTATTCCGGAAAGAGGGGAGAAGAGATATGAATGATTATCGGCTTTCATCAGTGCTTTTCATTTCATGCCAAAAAGTCTTATTACGAGCTTTAAAGTCAACTATAAATGGAGAAAACTTCCTTTTAAGACTGAAGGGTTTCAAAATGAAACATTTAAAGAGGCAGAATGGAAAGTGTAGAGGAAAGGAGATGCGACCAAGACAACAGGAGTGGAGAGTGCTCCTCCTGATTCAGGTATATTTTTGCCTTCTGACATGTTGATCGACAGGAATATCTCCTTTTCCTAAGAAGGTTCATCAGAAAATACTCTCTTTCCAAAAAATGACAATGTATTGATTATAACATCTTTTGTTAGATGTCTTGGGTGTGGTGAACACTTGTGGTTTTTAGCAGCAGGTATCTTGTAAGAGGCAGAGGACCAGTTTTTTAACAACATAAAGTGTGGATAAGCATTGAATAGTATTTTGAAAGCTGCAGGATTTAGTCCTTGCTTAGCTGACCTTCTGGAGCAAGAGAGAATGACGTGGAGTTATTTTGCCAAATCAGAGAGAGTGTGAAAGGAAGACACAGTATAGAAGACTCTGGGAGCTATTTTCAACACTTGTTTAGTGAGAATGCGTCTCTTTTTGGTGTCTGTGCTCAAAACATCAGGATGGAGGGTTAAAGATGTGAGGAATTTGGGAATTATTTGCTAGGGGAATGTTTCAGGAAGTCTAGGAGAAAGGAGAGGAATTGTTTTGAGTTTGGATAGCCGCTTCTAAAATCTGTTAGCTTGGTTCCAAGGTCATTATTTGATGCGTGGAACTTGTATTGAGGACACTGGGTGCATGGTACAGTTCATGGGTAATAAAGGTGTGCTTGCAGGCCTTGCCAGGGATTTGCCACTCGCATGGCCAGATTACCACAAGCATTAAACTTTTAAATCACACCACAGCTTCTAAGATACATGCCATGATTCTGCACATACCTGTTATTATTCCTATTTTTTATGATGACATTTGTAGAGTGTGTAAATATTGATGTGTTTAATTTTATAAGTCTTCCAAATCTTGTTGGAAAACGTGACTCCTAAATCACATCTACAGTTTGACAGCTTTGATTACAGTCTGGCAGTTAACGGTTGTGGCACTGTACTCCCTCGCACTGCAGCTCATATGTATGTTTTCTCCTTACAAAGCTGTGACTGGACTGAACATGGGTGAGGAATATTTTGAGTGAAGTGCTTGTGTGCCTTCCCCAGATCATGTGTGGTCTTAGTCTGTGCCACTGCTCTCTTACTCATATGATTAAGAACCTAGTACTATAAAAAGACCCCCAGACAAACTATTAGAAATATTTTGGTATCTGTAACTGCAATGAGAAGTGGAGTTTGGTGAGTATGACTTTTGCTACTGCCATTTACTTCCAGAATAAGAAATACCACTGAATTTTTGTATTTATATTGCAGAATTTGGCTTTATAAAAGGACCTTTCAAATCCATGTTCCCTGTGTACTGATGTGTGTTGGCAAACACAGCTTATAACAGTTCTCACAGAGCTTTCAATGTATGTGCTGCCCTACCGAGCTAGGGAATCAGTCATGGGATTGGGAAGTTTGCAGCTGTAGGTCAGATCACACACTTGAATATGAAGCTACTTCATATTAATAAAATGTCTTAACCAACATCTTTTGGAAACTAATCCATGACAAAATTTAACCACCACTCTGGAAAAAAATCCCACCAACCCATACTTAGAGCTCACTCCTTAAGTATACACTTAACTATAAGCAGGAGATTATTTCCTTGATTTGTAAGCTTCCCATTGCAGGAATTGTAGTGACCTTTGTAAAATGAATCAAAATTCCATCCAGATGAACTGAAATTGAAACCATTTAAGGAAGAATTGACAGGATTGATACAGCTCAGTTGTGTCCAAACTTCTGGCTGCAATAGGTTTTCCTTGAGAGACATTTTTGTATTTTACCCTGTGAGCCCTAGATGTGCGTCATTCCTCTTCCTAGCATGTGTCCTCCACCATCCCCATTTATGAATGTGCATTTTGATCGCACAGCAAGAGTAGGTACGCCTCTGGCTGGATACATGTGTTGTGTGGAAAAAGCAATGAGACTCCTCACCAGACAGTTGCATATGCTTGGTCATACAGCTGGACAAAAGCAGTTGTGCTTCAGAACTCATCCGCACTGCTATGTTAGGATGCTGAATGAACATGGGTGTTGTATGGCAGAAGAGGGCAAGATGAAAAGAGCAAGAAGTGACTTGTAGCCTGGATTCATTTGTCTTAAGGGCTGGAGAATGACTTCTGGCTACAGATCAGTCATTTTTTTTTCTGAATGTAATGTCCTTGGGATGTGGAGTAAATTTCTGCTTCTTTGGTGTGGTCAGTGTATTCCTTCCCTTGATTCAACAACTGTGCTAAGCAAATGCAATTGTTTCTGCTTAAAAGTGGTTGCAAACCCTCTAAAATGTTAGTAAGAAAAAGTAGGACAAACCTTAAACAAAGTGTCCGTGAGTGTTCTGCCTACTTCTCTACTCCTTTACTTCTTCACCATTATTTTGGCAGTTTTTTCTTGAAAAACTGCTAGTGTCACATTACGCAAAATTCCACTTCTCCCAATTATTCACAGCTGTTAAAAGAATAACTTCTTTCTTCTTATTAAGTAAAAGCAGAGGTGTGATGGAGGTAAAGCTTTGTGGTTTGACTGGGGAGAGTGTTTTGGTTCTCGAGGAATGAGGAATGCAGGCGTACCTTGTGACTTTTGCTGATATTGGAAAGGTGTGAGCTTGGCTGAGCGCTTTCCTCGTGTGAAAGAACTGGCCGCTTATGTTCGGCTCTGGAGGAAGTGGCTGATGCTGCTTCAGCAGTGTCTTCAGAGGCCTAGGAAAGTCAAAGGAGAATTTGAAGAGGCAGTAGAGGCACACAGGGACTGTATTCTAAGGGCAAGAATTAAAACATTGGAATTTTCTAAAAGCATTTTGATGTATGTGTCCTGAGCTTAGCTCTGGTTCAGGAGCTTCTTGGGGCCTTTCAATAGCAGTAGTAGTTTTGGATAATATTCTACATTTGCAAGACTTTACTGTGTCACATGCCACTTAACCCCTTTTTTGTGTGCTTTACTACTTTTGGCCCTGTACAGCTCTTCAGTGCTGTTATTTCTGGGTGGATATGGCTGTGTTTAAGGCCCAGCCAGGGAACATGCTGCAGTTCAGACACACAGACAAAATGCTCTTAATCCCGAAGGATTTGCAGCTAACGCCAGCCCAGTGTTTTCTGGCAGGTGTGGGCACACTGCCCATGCCCTGGGCCCAGCCAGTCACAGCCCAGCTCCAGCTGGAAGCTGTAGCACGTACAGCTTGGGTGAGTAAAACCATTGGTGCATCCATGCTGTGCTGCAGACCTGCCCTTCAGCAGTGGGCTCCTAGGGAGGGATTGTGAAGCTATGCTGTCCTTTTATGCTCTAACTTCATATTTTAACTTGAGGAATAATCTAAATATGTAAAGTTAATCATATTTTAAACTTTATAGTTTTTGTGGCATGCAGTGTGAGCACAGAGGAATAAGCTTGTCAGTCCTGGATAACCTATTGGAAGGATAGCTTAATGGTGGGTGGTGTTGTTTGGGGTTAAAAACTCAGAGAAGTGATTAATTTTTTTGTTAGTGGGCATAACACAAGTATATTTGTGGAATAGAGCTTGATTCATCTTCTGTGTGAGTGAGTAATAATATCCTGGTTGATTTCTGTGGACATGATTCAGGTTTGTACAAAAAAAATTGGTAGAAAGATTTAAGGGGCAATGAAGTCAGTAATATCATGGGGAACAAGAGCCTAAGGCACCAACACAAATCAACGGAAGGTATTTTTTCCCAACATTCTATATCTGGGTTGAACCAGATTCAAGATTTCTAGAGTTTTGACTTGGTCATAGGCTCATCCAAGTTGATTTTGAAGATGCAGGCCTGAGCTCCTGCTAGGAACACTTACAGCTCATGTTTTGTTCTCCCTATTTTCATACTAGAACATAAAGGAGTCCATACAGAGCCAGGTAGTAAAAGGATGCCGGCTCACTTCCAGTCATCTGTTACCATGAGTGGTGCAGATGGATGTGAGCATTCATTATCATTGTGTTCCTGAAGGACTGCAAGCAAGCAATCTCTTAAGTGATCTTACCGTGGGGGAGGCACAGGCTCCTGGGAAAGAGAGGAAACAAAAGTCTGAGTCAGCTTTTTTCCTGGTTTTACTAAGAGAAATGTAAAGAGTTAGACGAAGCAGGCATGCCTGTGTCAACAGTCAGAGGGTTTGTGTCAAAAGATATGTGGTCTACAGCACATATTATCATCCTTTAATATGCCATGTTAAAATCACCAAGGGGTAAAAGGCATCTGCATAAGCCATGAATGCAAGCCTGTGAGATAATGTACGACTGTAGATATGAGTTCTCATATCCTTTAGATAATGCTAGCAAAATTGCAGCCTGCTTTAAAAAAATCTATTAAATGGCAAATGATGAGATATTCTGCTTACCTGGGATCCATGTATTTTCATTTGTTCTCCTAAAAATAATTATTAATAATTGTTAATAGTGTGCTAGTCATATAATTCACAAATGAAGACATAGCTTTATTCTGGTTGTTAGAATGCCAGTAATAACAACAATAACAAATCCCCCAACCCTGATCTGGCTTTATCTCCAGAACTCTTTGCTCCAAGGTCATGTTGCTGTCTCCACAGCATTCATCCTGCCTCTCACATCTCTATCTCCATAGCTTTTCTTGCTACTTAGTGAGGGGCATTAATGTCTATGAACCTAGAAGAAGCTGGAAGCTTTGGAAGTTAGGTAGGAGATTGTTATGTGTGGAAATGGAGGTGAGTCACAGCTTAGCCCTGAGACAGAGGTCACTGATGTGCCTGTTTTCTCTTTTAGCTGTTCTGCACATGAGGTCAATGGGCTCTGGAAGAGGCTTGTTACAAGTCAAGTAGATTTTGTGTGATCTGTACTGTATTTAGTCTTTCTTAAGGATGGATTCACAGACGGATTTAGGTCCATCTTATTCTCGACCATTTATGTTTCTCACCATATAAAACACAAAAGTAAGTGAGTGTACTTAGATAATTAATGGTGATCATAGAAATGTAGAGGACCTTCTTGTGATGTAGCAAATAAATCTTTTAGTATCACAAATATTCAATTCATAAGAGACAGAAGAATCATCTAAAGCAGGAAAGTTTGTTTTCTGCTTAAATTATAAAATAAATGAAAATATCATTATGATGCTTGGCAAAATGGGGTGAACTTTGGTTTTACTCCTGGCTTTTGGAATGAAACATTTGAGAGTGATATTTCTTTGGGTATTGCAAATTTAAATATTGTTGAAAGACTGTATATACATCTTTCCAGGGTTTTTTGGGTGCATTTTTTTGCGTGCTTTGATTTTTTTGCATAGAAATTTATAAAAATCTTGAAATTCAGTGAAAGTAGATCTCTTTCTTTTTGCAATGAAATTTACCAAAATTGACTGATTATTTAAATGAACGTAGGGCATCTTAATAATAACCCCCATCTTACTCTGTTTGCATTAGATTTAGATTCTGAAAATATTTTCATAAGTCCTACATACTGAAATCCTAACTAATGCAAGCAGAGATGCAATGTATCTGAAGTTCTCCTTCAAGTAAACAATAACAAGTTGCTCTGAATAAAATAATGGTACCTTAAATGTTTAACAATTCTAGAAAATAACTTGCAAAAATTCTTCTGTGCTGTTCATGCCATCTTGTGGCAAAGCCGCTTAATAGCACTGGGCAGGAGAACAAATGTTCACATACTTTTAGAATCACAGAATCATAGAATAGTTAGGGTTGGAAAGGACCTTAAGATCATCTAGTTCCAACCCCCCTGCTGTGGGCAGGGACACCTCTCACTAAACCGTGTCATCAAAGTCTCCATCCAGCCTGTCCTTGAATAGTGGTGTAGTTATTATCTGAAAATAGTAGTCTTCTATAAGCACTATTAGCTCAGGATATACTGAAAATATGCATGAGTTGCATTCTCAAACTGCAGAGTTTATTTTACCTGCTTGCACTGTCTATGGCTCACCTTAATATCAGCACACATCTCATGGAAGCAGACTAACATGTAGATCCAACCTACTAAATCCTGGTGGAATTTGAAGCTTTATCTTAACTGGTAAACTGTCAGTGGGACTTTGCCACCTGATTGCTGCAGATTTTGAAGCTGACTTACTCAAATTTCTCTCAATTCAGCTTTTTTACAAACTACATGAGGATTTGCTCACAAAAGTTAATCTAACCTTTCATTTTGCAAGCTTTATAGTGCTTATTTACTCATAACCTGTAAGAATTATTTGACTCTTTATGCTAAAAGGAAAAAGATAAACAAATTCTGTTTTTCATGGAATTCTTTGTGTTATTTTTCTGGCTGATCAAGTATAATGTTACTCTCAGAAAATCTGCCATTGTAGCAAATGTAGAAAGGATAATAATTTCCTGGCTTGCTGGTTGCATTCTTTTTGACCATATTTAGCATGTGGTTTAAAGATTTGAATATGATAAGAAAAAATATAATTCCTTTTCAGGGTTAATCAGATATTTAAACCTTCAGTAGTTGGCTTTATGAGATAGTTTTACTTCTAAAGTATAGCAAATAAAGAAAAGTTTATGGAAACCTACATTTAAAATAATGTTATGATTGAGTAAAGCCATCAATTGAAGGATTTAATAGTTGGACACCTCATTAGATTCTTGAATAATAAGATAGCAATCTGTCTCTGATTTCACCGCAAGAAATAAAAGAAACAAAGACTAAAGGTACAGTTGTGACTCAAAGGGTTTTGAAGCAAATTGGCAGTTAAAGGTAAAACAGTGGAGGAAAAGTATAAGGTAGGTGATATACCACGTAATTAGTGTATTCATATTAGGAGAACATTGTCAGATAGCTTTTGTAAATAGTTACCCTAGGATGTAAATGTTTAATACGAATTGCTAAAGGTGATACTACTGTGTAAAAATAATTATTAGGTTATGCTTTACAATGTGTTCATACAAAATGGCTGAGAAGGATAAGGAGCCAAAAACCATGAGATCATGAGAAGTAAAGCATAGCAGGGATCTTACAGTCTTTGGTGGAACAGTTCAGGAGACACAGGCTTCCCCTGCACCTCCTCATTATGTCTTAATGATTGTAGGGAAAAGGAAAACCTGATTATTAAATTGAATGGCTTTTTTCTTCCCCTTAAGGAATCGGGAACTCATAAGATAAATCTATCTCCTTTTGCAAATAATTTGATGTCAGATAGTTGAAACGGTGTTGTGAAAGTTGCAGTATGATTATTCTGGAAAACAGCTGCTGTTCTGAAAACCACACCTACTGTATTATCTGCAATCTCTGCTTATGTACATAAGCTAAATACGGAAGCAACAGTTTCTGGTTCTGATTGAAGAAACAGTTGGATTTTTTTATTATACCTCTAAAACTTGGTGTGCTCCTCCCCTCCAGAACAGATGTGTATTTCTGTTAATGAAACAAAATAAAGATGTGATGTTAGTCATCATCCTTGAAACTATGGCTAGTGGAAATGGTACTGCTCCTGGCTGGGATGCCCTTAATACTTCATAGGTCCCCAGCAGTCAAAAAGAGAAAGCAAGTGGTGAGGATGTTTGTACAAAGTGAAACAGGAACAGCTCACAGAAACTTGTGTGACCTTGTACAAGTGCATATTATGTGGCTAAGGCTGTAAACAGATTGCACATAACTTTAAATGATAGTACAGAAAATGGAAGTCTATTTGTGAATAGGATTTAAGATCTTAACTTACAGCTGAGGACTGAGGGGTCTGAGATGTGTGCTGAGTGTTCCCTGGGGAAGTAGTACCTGAAGGCCTTAAACAACGCTTATCTGTAAAAGAGGAAGAAAAATCAAGCGATTGCATTATCAAGTAATTCAGTAATACAATGTTTTAAGAAGAGGTTTTAATGTTCAAAATAGGTTTTTCAGGTCAGATCTTGCCATTTTTATTCTTTTTAATCTTTTTCTTCTCCGAAATTAACTGTTATTTTAGTAGCTGTATTGAGGACGTAAGCATGACCCTGAGAAAAGCTTCATGGTTAACCTCCTCATTGTGATTAAAAAAAATGGTCTTCATAAGCTGGTACACAGTTAAGGCAGACATTTGACCTAAACTGTGAATACATTAGTGAATTTGGTTTTCATTTGAAACTTTGTTCTTGGTAATGCCATTGTGTTGTTCTGGTTTCGCAAGGGGTGTGTGTGTGGAGCTTACTCTCTAGAGAGCTTTTCAATTTCCAGTTTGTCTTTTAATGAAAACTGCACCCATGGCCATCTAAAAGAAATGCACAGGTTGTACACTAGCACGGGGTTTTGAGCTGTTAATTTTATATCTCAAGGATACCACTACCTGTCTAGGAAAGATGGCAAAATGGGATGTTAGCATGGAGTTTTGCCTTTCTAAAATACATTCTCAGGCCTTTCCTCAGCCTTGTATCCTGCCACATTACAGTTACAGGGCATAATACGAAGGCAAAATAGAGCTTTTTGATTAATGTGTTTGCTTTGAAATCACAGAACAAAAATGATGTCTTTTTGGTATTTCAGGACAGTTTTACATAGGCAACTAAAGATGCTGACTGAAATTTTTTTCTACTAACCAAACTAAAGCCAGCATTTGGAATTTACTTCAGATTTTCAAATAAAATTTACAAATGAGTGTATGGAGCATAATGGAGAATATGTGGATGTGCAGACTGATTGTGATCTGCTCACACACTGATAAATGTTCTCGAGTTAAAATTGGCCTATTTGCTTTAAATATCAAACTCCCACAAAAATATTTGCTGACTTTGATGTGAACTGGAGCAAGCTTTCATACATATTGATCCTGGATTTCCCCCCAGTTATCGAATGATATAAAACCTCCACAGAGTGTTTATAATGGCTTTGAACAATGGATAGCGAGGATGATATTTCACTTCCATAAATGGGATATTAATTGGCTATGTATGTTTGGGCATTAAATGTGACTTAGAATGGCTTTACTAAACCCAAACGTAATTAATACAGCTATCCTGCAAGGCTAAGAATGCCTGAGAAATGCACTCCAAGTAATTGCTTATTGTTGCTTCAAAGTGGTAGAGAAAGCCTTTAAAAAGAATGCTACATTTCCTCATCTTCAAATTGTCATCTGGAGGAAAGTTTCTTTAACGTTTTCCATCCTAGTTTTCTAGGCTTAAATAGCAGTGAGGTTTTCTGAAATGGTTGTGGTTTAAACAGTCATTATTTTGAGCATATTCCAGGTGGAATGTGATCTTAGAATTTCTTCTGCAAAGGTAATATTTAAATTACAAAAGCAATGTGCCACACAAAGAATGTTCCTGCTGCATTTCACCAGTTGTCATGAAAAATCAGTAAAAGAGAGTGACAGATGAGGTCATCTGCAAGATGTAGCTGTAATGAACAGATCTGCTTGGCAGTCTGATGGAAAATCAGACTGCTGAAAGAGGGTAGATGTAGGTTTAGGTTAGATATTAGGAAATAATTTTTCATCATGAAGGTTGTGAGACACTGGCAGAGGGTGCCTTGAGAAGCAGTGGCTGCCCCATTTCTGGCAGTGTCCAAGGCCAATTTGGACGGGGCTTTTTGCAACCTGCTCTATCGGAAGGTGTCCCTACCCATGGCAGGGGGTTAGAACTAGGTGATCTTTAAGGCCCTTTTCAATCCTAACCATTCTGTGATTCTGTGACTATGTAATTATTAATGTCACATAAGCTAATGGAGATAAGGGTAACTGTTGAAGATGCAGATAAAGCCCTTCTCTTCCTGCTCACCAGTTTGCTTGTTTGTGAAAGATCCATTTGTTGGTTCGTTGAACCATTTAATTTAAAAAAATACCCGGGCTGAAACCCCCAAATCTGTACTGTTCCTGTTTAGCTCCAGGTTTGTCTCACTTCCTGCAGACAGCAAGAATTACCTGCATATTCGGATTCTTGTAGAGGTTTGGCAGGAAGAATTTTCAAAGCATGGATGGCCTCCAGAGTAGAAGAATTTACAGTCTCATAATCACCTTCTTCCTCAGATACCTTGGAGGAAGATTGTAAGTAATTTTTGCCCTTGATTTTCAAGTCTTCATTCTGTATAGAAAAAGAGATGTGCAGATAATACAAATAAATTTAAGTTAAAAATTAATTTCAGGTTTAGAAATGTTTGATTACCAGAACCAGACAATGTTTTGTGTGCACAGAAATTGAAGGGATGGAAAGTAGTTGAGCAAAGCTATTGAGGATCCAGATTTTTGATTTAGATTAGTAAAATACCATTTGGGAGACAGTTTAGATTTCTCTCTGAATTTGGCCCGTCACCACTCTTAAAATATAAGAAAAGTGTTTAATTTTATGATCATTTCAAACATTTGAAACTGTGCCTTTCATTATAGTATTATCCATGTGGTATTTATATTGTACTGACTGTTTACATATGTTACTTGCAAGAACATATTAATTAGCTCATCAGAAATGTCACACTTTAAAGTAAAAACATGCACTGTTTTGGGGAATTTGTGCTAGCAAGTGTGCAGTCCAAGTGAACATGATAGCAAGTGGAGTCCTCAGAAATGCGCTCAGAGTGTCTCAGGATGTCTCTGGATATGTCTGTACACTTACACTAGATTTGGTCAAGATTATTTTCTGGAGTCCTGCTCCACCCTTCATACTCACTGTTTACACACTGGAACGTAGCTGCTGGCTTCTTTTAGGAGGAGACATGCACATACAGCGCAGAGCTGAGATTACACCTGAATGAATTCAGCTGAGGGGACCCAGTGTCTGTGAGTCAAATTTGCTACCAGAGACAGTATAGGTGCATCCATGCGCTTGAGTCTTCCCTAATTGTTTTAATCTCTTTTAGAACTCACTAGTAATGGCGATTAAATAGCTTCCTGAGGTTTCTTTCAGAAGCTAACTGACCTTTCAGTTTGTGTTTTTTCTTGAGTGCTAAAAATTAAACCAATTTGTGTTACGCTCAAAGAACACTAAAAATATTCCTTTCCACTTTATTTCAACCTTTGTTATCCTTAACACCTGTGTTTCCTTTTGCTCTTCTCAGTAAGCAAGTAGAAGTCTTAAAAGCTTTCCCAAGTTATCAACCAATTGAAAAGATTTTAAACCTTGTATTCCCAGTGTTATTTTCCTGTGAACTCTGCAAGTTGTGTGCATCTTTACATCAAGCAGACCTCCAAGGAGTGTTCTTGACAGTACATTTCAGGGTGAGGTTTGTCTTTTTATAACAGTACTTAAAAAAACCCTCACCGCGACCTAGATAGCCTCCTGCAGGACACCTGGGTTTGGAGGCTCTGCTGCTGTATAACTTTCCAGTTCGATAGGAGTCTACTGTCAGCTAGGCTGAACTGTGCAAACACTTCACACATATTCATCTAGACCAGTTTCCAGGTTTCTACTTTTGACACTGTCTCCTGGGAATTGTCAAAGACTGAAGAAAAATTAAGATATGTCTTTTCTGCCATTTTCTTTCCTCCCATTATGGTCATATTTCTGTTAAGAAGAAAATTACTTTGGTTTGAGGAGTTGATGAGATGGTCTTCATGTTCACATTGCAAATTTTTTATGTAATCAGATTTATTATTTCTAAAAGGTGCTTTCAGACTGACTTTGTTTAACAGTCTCTCCAGGTATCCAATGAACCTCAGGATTTGCTTCCATTCTTGTGAGAAATTGAGGTTGCCACTGTTCTTTTCCATTGCTTTAGGAAATCAGGACTCCTTGGAGAGTGTGTGAAGATAATCAATTAATGTCTCAGAAATTACTTCAAATAGTTCCTTAAGTGCTTAAGCATAAGTTAATATTCTCCTAGCTGTTCCTTCCCTATTCAGCTCCATGCTATTACTACTTTCTAGTTGGTATTAATCCCATGCAATGTCAGACTGTAATTAACCTTTCTGTGAAACCTGAAACAACCAAAGTATTGATTGCATCAACCCTCTTTAGTCATCCTTTACTTGTTCAACTTGCTTATTAAGCAATAGACCTGTGCTTACTTTTCATCTTTCTGACTTGCAATGTATTTGCAGTCTTTTCTTATATGCCTTAGCTGAAACTCAAAACCGGCTTTCAGATACGAATGGGAAGACACTGAAATGTGTACTGTTAGCTTTTCAGCTTTCATTTGCACTGGTTACATATTAAACCTTGAGGTTTATGACTTATTTACATACTTTTACAGATTGAATCCTGTTATTTTCACATGCTGTTATGATAAAGGTATATTTTAGATTCAGACCATAAGCACAGAATTGACGAGTGAGTCACTTCTCAAATCTGGCTCCCACTGAAACAAAGTAAAGGTTCTCTATACTTCAAAATTCATGTGCATTATTTTGCATTAAAAAACAGGATTACATTTTCTGTTACCAGTGTTATAGCCAAGACAGTATTAACACACATCAAGGAGTGAAGAAAGAGTAAAATTTTAGGAAGAACAGAGTGATACTTACAAAATTATAGGTATTAGCAGGAATAGTTCTTTTGTTTTCTGTATGAAATGGAGAAAAAATGTCAGCAGGTGTCATTCTGTGGAAAATCTTACAGTAACTGATAACGTATATAAAGGAATAATAATCTTCCAACTGCACAGTATTTTACAGATTCTAAAATGAAGGAGATGAAGCAAATCCACCCATGAAATTGTTGACAAATGCCATGCATAAGGAAGTAGCTGTGTGAAAATGGGATTCACAACCACTAGCATGTCTAAGCCCGCCCACAGAAAATACCCAGAGAAGGATGTGCTTGAACTCCTCTCTCTCTTCTGAGATTTGCTGCTTAGTGCACAACTCAGAAGAGAGGTAAGGGCTCACCCTGGTTAGCTTTGGGATCCTGGTCTGGAAATCTCACTTCTGAATGGAAACATATCTTGTTCCTTTAGTGGAAGAAGAAAATCTGATCTTCTGCTTTCAAGACTGAACTGGAAAATGGGTTGTGCTCATGTCTTCTCTTTAGCAGCACAGCATTTTCCCAGGAACATGGAGTCCTAGTTTCATCTTGAGAAGCTCCAAATTCACATTGTCTGTAACTGAGAATATTCCAGCTACCAGGTAGTGGCCATCAGCCCATGGAAGTTGTTTCATGGTATAGCCAGGAGAGCATGAGTTACAGAGCCAAATTGCTGGTGAACAGGAGAGTGAGTTCACTTGAGTAGAAGCTGCCAAGTTCTGCCCTTAAGCTGATTTACACATTTAATCCAGTTACTGTTTAATGCAAAACAGCCATGGTATGTCCTTGCCCAGTATGTGCTCTTGTTCTGGACTGTTGAAGCAATCCTTGCTTATGCTGCCTGTGGCTTCACAAATCTTGCATCAATGGCTACATAATGGCCTGATTTTAAACATAGAGCATGAAAGTCTTTCTCTTAAGCCTAACCTATAATATATAATTGCAGCATGCTCTAATGCTTAGGAAGGAGGGAGAGTTGTGGACTTAAATGCTTTTATGGCAAGGAGAGAGTTAAAACCAAACCCGCATTTGGCCCAGGTGTTGTACCTTGTGTTGAAGAGTGAGAAGGATGGGCAGCAACCCTCCCTTCCAGCTCTGAAAGAGGCCAGTCTTTGCCAAAACAGCCTCTTTACATTTGTCACTGTTGCACTTATAAGTTCTGGATACTGCATGAACCTGGTATTGCAGAGTTTTGTGTACCCCAGCAGATGGCATTGAATGTTCATTTATTCCATATTCAGAGTACTTTATTGCTGGAGGGTCATCCATGGGGGGAGAGGAAGGAGAATTATTCATGCAAACTAGTTGTCTGATTTTCTGTTTAGTTATGCTTGTGCAAATCAGAAGTAAGCCCAGTTAAATCAATGACCTCACTGAGGGAGACTGGTGCAGACGTGGATAACTTGTTGATGCCAATATAATAATTAAAAAGGCAATCAGTGTCTGAAATGCATGGTTATTCTATCCTCAACAGTAAGAAATGAGTAACAGTGGTAAATATAAAAGTTTCTAACCATGTATTTCATGGCTTAGTGTTAAAAGGGACTGTTTGGCACAAGCCTTTAGATGATTTATTACTGTCCAACATCAGTTTACACTTTGATGTCCAGGTTAGTTTATAATCTATTCTGTTATACCCAGGACATGCAGGAATCACCATGGTTTGGAAACTCCAGCCCTCTCTGTCCCTTTCTTCTAACTCCTCCTGTGCACAGTGCAAGTGAAGGGAGAAGCAACATTGCTGCTCTACTGTGGGCATTCCCTTTACGTAAGGTGAATGCCCATATATTTGCTCTGTGCTAGCTGAGGTGTGCAAACTATGTAGAACCTGCTCCTCCTTTTATTTAAGGATGACGTTTTGGTAGTGAAGATGAAAATTTCACTGTCAGTTACACCGTACATGTTGGCCTTCAGAATGGGAAGCACTGTATGTCACCTGGGTAGAGGAAGACTGTTGAAGAGTCTGGAACATCCAATTTATCATAGAATTGTTTAGGTTGGTTGGAAGCTCATCTAGTGATCCCCCCCTGCAATGAGCAGGGACATCTTCAAATTTCCTGGCTTCTGGTGCACTGGCTTTTATATAGGGATGAAAGAGGGCAAAATCTTTGTACCAGTTATTTGCAATAAGCTGAACCTTCTGGCATCAGTATTTTTTCACTGCAAGCTGAAGTCTTAGAGCTGGCAGGAGTCAGTTTGCACAAGCAATAGGGATTAATCATATTTATTTAGTCTGAAACTATTTTGTTGCTTTGCTACAATCCTCTGTGAAATTAATAAATAGAGTGTATGAGTTACAAAAATAGGAAGGCATTGGGTGTGTTTCTGCCAGTTGAAAGAAAATGCCTAATGTCAAAGGACAAAAGGAAATTAGCTTGTCTTTAATTTGCAAGGGAATAAAATGGTGTGCATTTTGTGGCAACTTCACCTGCTTTTCATAGTGATGTAAAAGAAGTCTGTTCCAAAGGGTGACAGGTTAGCAACCTGCATGAAAACTGAATGTCGGAAACATAGCCCTTCTTTAAATGAGAAAGCAGAAGGTAAATCTGTTCGCATAAACTTCCATGAGTGATGAACACGCTGTTTTTTTAGTCACCATGGTGTTTTAGCCAGTGACAGAAAGCGGTATTGTGGGTTGTATTTTAATAAACCTTGTGATCCTGACAGGGTGTCTCCCAACCACTTCAGTCGAGAAAAATGAGGCTGTAAATGCTGCAAGGAAGAGCCTGCATAGGAGTTTTCAGAGTCACTGTTTTTCTATCTGGTCCAAAGGTGTGGTGTAAAGCCTTGTCCTGTTAAGTATATGGGCATTTTCCTCTAGCCTCTGGAGGGGTTAGGTAAAACAAGTACAGGCTTCTGGAACTGCATAGGTTTAATGCCAGGGCCAAGCAAAAGGCTAGGCAGGCTGTGAAAAAGGTATGTGAATAAATGGCAGTTAATGGTGAGCTTTTGTGGTGTGGCCAGCTATCCACAGAGAATAAAAGATTTGCAGTAAGATGATAGGCTGCTGGTCTTGTTTTCCAGAACTGCTTTTCCAGCCCTATACCTAAATATTCTGTATTGTGTAGATACTTAATGCATTTAAGCAAACTTCACATAACACAATAAAGATATGGTATACTGTATACATTCATCTGGCAAGTTGCCCCCCTCTTTAGTTAGATAATCTTACATGCTTTGCATTAAATATCTCTTGGCTCAGCTACAGTTTTGAAGTTGGTGTCATTTTCCACTGATTTTCGTAGGAGCAGTGTTTTACTTTTGAAATCAATGCGATTAAACGCATTCTTACTGCTGATGATAATCTGTCATGGAATCAGATTTTGAGATCCTGTGTAATTGTCACATTGTTTTTAAACAGAAAAAAAAAATAAGGGAGTTTTTTATGACTGGCAGCAGGGGAAAAAGGAAAGTTCCCTCAGTTGCTTTCTTGAAGTCATCAATCAAATTAATGTTTTCCAACAAGAGGATGACTTGCTGATGGCTTTTGCAGTACTCTAGTAGTAAGCACCTTTTTGCTTTCTTCATTAGTGGTTATCCAATTTCTATTTAGTGGGTGTCCATTTCTTTTCCTTTTTTCTTGCAATTAATTCTTTTATGGTCATACAGTGTTCTGATCTGTTCACACCTACACCTTGCAAACTACCACTGACACTGAGTCATAAATATGGTAAAAAGATGCAATATAGTACTTCCATTTTCAGTAGTGAAAGAATTTTACCTTTTGGATGTACATCCAGATTCATTGCTGCACATTTGTTTGAGCAAGATCTGTAGACATAAAAAAAGTAAAAAAATGATCCATTTAAATATTACAAGTAACCATTGTTCGATGAAACTTCTTGAAGAGTTGAGCTTAACAGAATGAGTGAAAGCTACAAGGATAATAATTAAATCTGAAAAATGAGTTGGCAGATTTAGAAATTCAACAGTCTTGGGTCAAGCCTTACATTTCTGTTCACTTGTAGCTCCAAGTTTGATGCAGTTACAGAGAGCTTCTGCTCATTTTTGAAACATTCATTTTAGACATAAATATTGTAACAGCCTTATTGAGGCTTTAACATATTCAGTATTGTTCAAAGGATGAATTTGCTTAGGAAGATAGGAACTAAACCTCTCTTTAGCATGCAGCTGTGCCACTGCACATGGCGCTCTTCCCATTCTGCCAGCCAGCAGAATAAGCAAAACAATTTCCCCCAGTCCTGATGTGGTATTCTTCCATCTTGCTATTACTGTACCATAGGGAATATATGAGATATATTGAGTGTGGAAAAAACATATAAATGGATCTTGACCTTACTCTGGTGCACTGGATGATGGTTCTCTCACCATCAGTCTCTTTGCCCACTGGACCTTAGTTCTTTATCAGCCTGTCCAGCAACATCTATGGATCATTACAGTAGTAGTGCTTAGTATTAGAAAACAACAGCAAAAAAATATTGTTCAATGAAGATATGGCCAGGGATCACATTAAGACTGCATTAGTGCATGCTCCTTTTGCCTAGTATCTAAGCATCAACCCTCAAATTACCCAAGGTTTTGAAATACCAACACAGATCTTTGAGTTTCAAATGTCTCACTCTTAGAATTACAAAATAATTTAGGTTAGCAGCAGCTTTTAAACAAAGAGTAAAGCTGAGTGGTTTCCTGTTCAGTGAGCAGGCTGTAAACCACATAAAAGTCATCTGGTCTTTCGCTATCTGCAGCTTAAAGCATGGACACATCAATAATAAAACTTGTATTGATGTTACTTATCAGTGCTTTAAAAAGTAATTTATTTATTTACTTATTTTTTTGGCAAAGTCATCTTCCTGCTGTTTGAATCTGCTGGTGATGCACTGTTGTTTTCCTGTTAGCTCTGACAGAACTGAACAAAGTGTACTGTTAGCAAGCAGCAGTAAGTGGGAAAGAAGCATAAGCGTGAGCACATTTGAAAGACAAATTTTCAAATCTGGGAAATGCATATATGTAAATGTATTCTTTACCTCAGGTATTTCTATTTTATAAATATTTTGCTGGTTTTCTGTTGTTTTCAGTTATGTTAAACAGTGGAAGTTCAAGTTAGATATAAGGAAGAAGTTCTTTCCTGTGATGGTGGTGAGGCAGTGGAACAGGTTGCCCAAATGCTCCATCCCTGGCAGTGTTCAAGGCCAGCTTGGACAGAGCCTTGGATGACATTGTCTAATGTGAGGCGTTCCTGCCTATGGCAGGGGGGTTGGAACCAGATGATCTTCAGGTTCTTTCCAACCCTAACTATTCTATGATTCTGTGAAGGAAAAGGATGGTTTCCTGTTGAGAGAATGAAAAAGCTGGAAACTGAATTTCTGCATCCAGTGTTTTGGTTTCTTTAGAATAGGTACTTAAGCTCTGGTATAACTGAATAGAAATTAAAACTCAGGGGCACCTATTCAGCTTCTCTATTGCTAGTAAAATACTTGCTAAACACCAGAATTATAGCTATCAAAACAGTAGAGATCAGTTCTCTTGGCCTCTCTACTTCTGATTGCTCTTGAGCCCCACTTGGAGCTCATTATTTTACTCAGTAAAAATAATTTTGATCTGTAAATTCTTGAAACAAACACGGAGATGATTTCAGGTGTTACCCTTTGATGACCAGAGACTTCAGTGTTTGCATCGAAAGAGTTAGGTTTATCTCACTGAATTATTCCTGCAGATTTTAAAGATGGTAATGATCTCTTGGACAGCGTCACTTGGACCTAGTTCTGTCCAGAATCTTTTAAATTCATATATCCTATAGTCTGTGTTTCCAAATCAAGTCTCAAATTGTATTTGTAAACATGCCCCCCAATCCTATTAGAAAAAGAAAAAGCCCCACAACAACCCCCCACTTC
Organism: Psilopsiagon aurifrons; assembly: GCA_025447955.1. Lineage (NCBI taxonomy): Eukaryota > Metazoa > Chordata > Aves > Psittaciformes > Psittacidae > Psilopsiagon > Psilopsiagon aurifrons. The sequence goes on along the minus strand of JAOEHY010016599.1, from coordinate 8,589 downwards.
AATCAATATTTGAATGTGCACATAAATAATTAATTTTTCTGTCAATGTAAAAATGCTAAAAGGCACAAATGCAAAGATGCAGATATTAGAAGAATGGGAAAATATGGTTTTATTTTCAGTTGTGGAGTTAGTGAGAGAGGGATGCTTGGAGACTTGCTATAACCATAGAGAATTTTGGTTAAATGATTAAATCTATACTGCTGAATTATCTCTCTGGAGCATCTGGAATACAAACGGGTAACTGATTTCTGCCATCTCTATGCTTGTTATCATTCATGTATAATATTTTTGTACTTTCAAAGAATAATTTTTTTTCTTTGCAGAGCTGTTTCCCCAGCACCCTCTAAGGCAGTGTATATTGCAAATGCAAAAATCTATTGCATATGAATATTATACATGTGGTGAACATGATTTTTTGTGTCTTCGAATTTACTCCATTCCTCCTCCCTGTTACTTGCGGTGGCAAATTTCCCAGCACACACCTGAAGAGTGACCATCTGGAGGTTCTCCCCTGTCTGCAGTACAGAACTGGTTTAGTCTGTTTAGTCTGGTTTTTGTCCATGTGTGAGATGCTGCACAATACCTCTGTTGCTGGCTATCTCCGTGAGTCCTTTAGAACTACATACATGTCACTAGTAACCAGCAGCACAAATGGCTCGGAAGTACAGGATTTGCCAGGAACTTATCATGGCTTCAGACTGTGAGGACTTTCGGCACCTTTTGGGTGATTTATGTTAACGAAATCCCTACCTTGCCTAAACAGATTATAAAAAGTCTCACCATTTTTTCTTTACAATACAGCTATACCATTTTTAAAATCCCCATATCTAATTATAGGGCCAAAGCTGGTCAATATTACAGCAAGATTGCTCTCTTCCGCACAAAGGTGGGGGTTTTTTTCTGTGTAATTGAACACACTTTCACCTCTGTTAACTTAAGGGGAGCGTGAAATTTCACTTAACTGGCTATGTTCTATAACTTTTTCCTTTTATTATAATCAATCCGGACTCACCAGATACAAAACTCTATAAACAGCTCGTCCATGACAGTGCAGTTTAGTGGCACAGACAGAGTAGCAATATCCATTCAGCTCAAGATTCAAGTTACATTATGTGTGTCCAGAAGATATACTGAGGAGAGAAATCAAGGGTAGGCTTCATTTTAAGTGATGATTGACTAATATTTAACTGCAAACAAATTGTAATGGAGCACCTACAGAAATAAGGATGACATTTACATTAATGTCAACTCAATTCATCTTGATGGGATCTGTTTTCAATAAATTATGATTAATTTACGATGAATTGGATGTCTAAAAGTTTCTGTTTCAAAAATCGTAAGATTTCCAAGAGTCATAAAATGAGGTAAATTGTGAGACACTCCATTTGAAAATTGATTTACTTTGCATAATTTAAGGGGGTTATTACTAGGGTAAATTTTACTTCCCAGGAATAAAAGGTGTCTAAGTCAGTAGCTGAAGTACAGATTGTTAGCAGATAGAAAACCCCATTTTTTTCTTGTCTTTATTCTCTCCCTTCCTTTTCAACAGTGAAACAACAAAAGTAGCTACTGTATTAAATGGCTCTTCTCTGACTGCAATTCTTTATGTGAAACAGTTAAATACTGACTGACATTCAATCAAGTACTACGTTCCAAAGCCCTGTACCCTGGGTTCAGCAGTAGCAGTCTTTTTTTATCCTTCTTAGTAGCTGGTGCAGTGCTGTGTTTTTGACTTTTGGCCTGGGAACAGTCCTGATAACACCAATGTTTTCAGTTGCTGCTCAAATGTTTAGTCTGACCAAAGGCTTTCTGAGTCTCATGCTCTTGCAGGGAGGAGGGGAAACCAGGAGGAAGCAGTGACAGGACACCTGACCCAAACTGACCAAAGAGGTATTCCATACCACAGCACGTGGTGGTATTCCATACCACCCCTCTTGTGTTGGGGCCCCCAGTGCTGACAGCAGTGCTGCAGGTAGGGTCTTATGAGAGCTGAGTAGAGGGGAAGAATCCCCTCCCTTGACCTGCTTTTGCTTTACATATAACTAGTTATCTTGGCCCACATGTTTTCTAACTTTTACTCCTCCATCTCCACTGCCCATGGGTTACAGCGAGCAAGTGGCTGTGTGGAGCTTTGCTGCCTGCCAGGGTCAGCCTGCTACATGCAAAAGGGCAGGCAGAGCCAAAGGGAAGGGAGGGAAGAGTCATTTGACCTTTCAGCTGTGACAAGGGTTTCAGGATCATAGTTTTGACGCAGTCGTAGGAACATTGCCTGGGTCTGAGGTAAGGGCCTAACCATTTTTCTGAAATATGTTCCAGATATTCCCCTAAAATGGAGCTTTTTTTTTTCTGCTTTTAATTTTTAAAGGTCAGTTTTATGAATCAGTAGTAAGATCATCCACAGGAGCAATGTATTTAATGTTGTGACATTAGAAAAAAACCCCATAAAACAGATGCACATATGATTAATGTATTTAAACTACTACAGCTGTGGTGCTCCGAGTGTGTCATCTGGGAGACTTGTTCTGGTCTTTTTTACCTAAAGTGTTAGGAATGTAATGATAAATATTAAAGGCCATATTCTCCTAGAATAATTATGCTACTGATCACTTGCAAAACAGTTTAAAAATGATGACTAGCACAATTAATTGGAATTATTTTCTTCAGGAAAAAGAGTGCTCTTGGTTTCCCTAGCAACCTTTGAAATTATATGTATAAATACATCAACCAATCAGCATAATATCAGTTCAGATAACCCCACAGAAACACAAATACAGTGAACATTAATTAATTATTGTACTGGTTAAAAGCAGATTTTAGGAATGTTGAATACAGACATTTCCTTAGTGCCAAACTGCATTAATAAGCAAAATATTAAAAAGTATTAAAACTATCTTCATCAGAGAAACGGGTCCCTTGGCAAATGTCTTATGAACTCCACTTTTCTAGTACTGGTTAATGCAAGTATTTAGGGTGGTGGTTAGGATACATAAAATGCACTTTTATGTGTTTCTTGTTGGGAATTGCTGTAATGAAGGTGAGTTTGCACTGGATGGGAGAGATGAAAAAGTGAAAAGTGATTGTGGCTGAGAAAAAGATGGCACTATACTAAGGCGTTATCTTGTAGAAGAAAATGTTTTACTCAGCCTTAGTTGCAGACAGAGACTGTGCCTTCTAAGCCATTACTCTTGCAAAACTGAGATTTGTTTTCTTGTTATTGTGTGTGATACCATGCTGTGGACAGAAATGCCTGGAAAAGATTTGATGTTTGGCAGTTTTCTTCCCACAACTCCTATGGAGTAAGACAAAACATTTACACAGCAACTGAGTTGTTTTGGGCACTTCAAGTCAAATGCAAGGTTCTGCGTATGGGTCAGGGCAGTCCTAAGGACAGACAGAGCCTAGGTGGAGAATAGATTGAGATAAGACTCAAGAAGAGACTCGGATGTGTTGGCTGACAAGAATCATGGAAACACAGAGTGGCCGAGTTGGACAGGACCTCCGGAGATCACCTAGTCTAACCCCCTCTGCCAATGCAGGTTCACCTATAACAGGGTCTCCAGGTGGGTTTTGAGTATCTCAAGAACAGGAGGCTCCACAGTCTGTTCTATAGCTCTGCTACCCTTACAATAAAATTCTTTATATTCAGATGGAACTTCCTGTGTTTCAGTTTGTGCCTGTTGCTCCTTATCTTGTTGCTGGGCACCACTGAAAAAAGTCTGGTCCTGTCCTCTGGACAGTGGCCATTAATATATTTGTATATACTGATAAGATTCCTTGTCAGTCTTTTCTTCTCCAGGCTAAACAGGAGAATGGGGTCAGTAATGTGCTGTAATGAAGAGATCTGCTTGGCAGTCTGATGGAAAAATCAGGCTGCTGAAAGAGGGTAGATTTAGATTAGATACCAGGGAAAAATTCTACATCATGAGGGTGGTGAGGCACTGGAACAGGTTGCCCAAAGAAGCTGTGGTTCAAGGCCAGTTTGGATGAGGCTTTGAGCAAACTGGTCTAGTGTGAGGCATCCTACCCATGGCTGGGGGTTAGGAGCTAGATGTTCTTTAAGATTCCTTCCAACCCAGATCATTCCATGATTTGATTCTACGAAATACTGCAATATAATCTGAACCACATTGCAAAGATTCTTCAGGGAGGTGTGGCATGAAAGTTTTGCACTTGAATAAAATAATATGAATCATGAGCCTGCCTTCTCCTTGCCTAATCCTTCCTGTATGTCTCCTTAGTGGTATACATTGCACAAGGTAGTACCATGCAGCTCATTAATGATATGTACTTGTTTAAGCATGTAGTTTGTAGTTCATGTAGTTTGAACTGCTGATAAATTGTCAGGCAGTGACTTGTTGGCAGAAGAAATGCTGTTTGGAGAAACGGGGGCTGCGGATACCTGAAAGATAACCATAGACATTTGACACCGGAAAGAATGCTAGTGGAAGGCTTTGGGACCCATGGTTATTGTTCATGTTGCGATGCATGTTTATGCCAAGTGCCTTCTTATCTAGAATAGCAGCTCTGCCATGGCACAGTATAGAGCAGGAGATTAGGGAAATGGTGGACTAAAATAGAAATGTTTGTTAAGTGTGAATAAAACTGGTCTCTCAGCAAGTTTTGCTGAACTCACCTGAAATTGTATATTCTATGAGAAGATGAGGAAAACCACAAATGAACCAAATCTGTCATACAAGGCTTTCACATCTTTCAGTCCAAGCAGCTAAATACTAAAGTGAGTGTGTATGTAAAATGGCTTATAGTAATAAAGTAACAATCAAAAGTGGCTCTTGAGACACTGAGGTTTGTGACCATAGAAATGGGAGTCATTCAATTACAATGTCTCATCTCAGTTTTGTCCAGGGATGATTTTTAACACTTTGTGGAGGTTTAGGTTGCATCCCTGCAACTATTTTCATTTTTACATTGCTTGGATCCTGTGCAACCCCTTGGGATTTTTCATATCTAAGTGGCAGAGAGTTTCTCCTGGAATAAAAAGCGAAGATGTGAATGGGAAAAGATTGTGGGTTAGTTTTTTATGAAGATTCTGCTAACGTAAACACTTTTAGAGGACATGCGAAATTGGAAACCATTCCATCTAAAGATAGTTCTGCCTGCAATATGCATCCTTCAGAATGTTCATCTCTATATAATTTAAATTAATTTCACTGTTGCCACTCTCTTTTAAGCAGTACAGTTTTCAGACTTGCTCCGTGTTGTTGCCTACTAAGCTATTTTTACTGCTTTTTGAGTCGACATTTCAGGATACATTGCTTACCTCTGCCCTTGCATTTTGTAATGAAGTGTGCAAACCCCATATTTACTCAGGAAAGTCAGAGGGAAAAACATCCAACTTCTTGCTTCTCTCACTAGTGCTTGAAATCTTATGGTTACCTTTTACCAGACGTTTTGGGAACTGTTTGGTGTGAAAAAGAGAACTAAAGCCTTCTTTCTCCACTTGCCTAAAGAATGCCGAGGTATCTCAGTCTCAGCGGTCAGAGCTGAAGGTTTGCTCTCTCCCTTCTCCACAGATTAGCAACATCCTGGTAGCAGTTAAGAAGCCAGACAAATGATATCTCAGAGGATACTCTGCTGGCTACAGCTACTTGCCAGAGAATTTGGGGAGGTGCTGTGCAACCCAGCACTGCCCAGGGTGTTGTTATTGGAACCAGGGTGTATGCTCTTTCTAGCACATATCAGAGTCTGGCAAACTTCCCCTTAGCCCTAGGCAAACCTGCTGTTTCGGAAGATACTTGGTTCAGAGTTAAGTGCCTGAATCAAAAGTCCCTCCTTTTTCCTGTGATGCTGATGGTTTGCTGCTTCTGTACAACAGCAAATCTTAAAACAACTTGAGCAGACCTATAGTGCATGACGGGCAAATAATGAGCTAGAACTCAAAGAAAAGGCTGTTTCTGTCCTTCCTTGCTGTCTGCTGTAGGGAAGGAGCTAATAGGTAAGCAGCTTTTTAATTTAATTTCCCTCTGAGTCAAGGTGGTGTAATCTGCATAGAAATATAATAATGTAAGTGCTTGATCCCTCCCTCACAGTCATAGAGTCTAACCTAAAATACAGCGCTTAGTGTCCAGGGAGAATAAAATTACCCTACCAAAGGTAGGAGAGAAATATGTATCTAGAGAAAAGAACAGTGTACACTGAAGCCCTCCATTTTACAGCTACTGCACTGTAAACCTATATTCACATCCTTAGTATCTGTAAAACCAACAGCCCTACACTGTAGTTACAGGTTGCCATGAAATCCAGGTTTTAGGTGGATGAAAATGATTGCTCCAAGTATTTTCACAGGAGCAATTTCCACACTGTATTAGAGGAAAGTATAGCAGTTATTCTTCCAAGTAAAAATGAAAGCAAGCAAGTACCTGCATAGCCAGTTCTTTCATTTATTTGCATTTGTTTTGAGTTTTTGGATCATCAGCAAATAAAAATAGTTAATTTGATGATTTAAAAAAATAAATAAATTACCTTTTTGTGTTTTGTTAGAAAAACAGCATCAGCATTTCCTAAACACAAAGTTGTCCATGGAGGACAGCAAACAATAAACCAGTGGCTTCTGTAAGGGTCTGACTGGAAAATGGTATCTATTACCTGTAATTTTCACAGAATATTTTGTGTATTGATGTAGCAATCTGTAGAACTCACATGGAACAATCAAATGTAAGAAGTGCTACCTTTTGAGAGAAGGAGAAAGGGCTTTGCTGAATAGGTTATATTTGCTTATTTCAACGTTCATATGACTCCTGAGGTACAAATTACATGTTTCAATTAACCTGCCATTGTAGGCATTCATGTTTGAGGGCTGGCTCTTCTCTCACTCTACCTGAGTGCCCCTGAAAATTAAAAAAACAACAACAAACAAACCTCCATTTTGGAGATTTTTTCCTCTCTTTCAGTTATCCAACTTAATATAAAAAAATTCGTGTTCTTGATCAGGCATAGATTGCCATCTGTGTCTGTTCCTGATTGTCCTGTTCACTTCTTGCCTTTGGCCACTCTTCAACAGTTGTGCCCCACTCTGCAGGATGTAAACCCTACAGAAGTCATGGCTGGATATTGGCTGTGCGCTGCCAGCTACCCAATCTACCTGGGATTTCAGTTCATGCTGCCTGACAGCTACGGACACATATGTAGGTGAAATGTTAGATGTCTGCATGAAAAGCTTACAAAAGGTGATGGACTGGGGGGAATAGAGCTTGCTGTTTCTGAGGCTTTTGTGAGCGAGTGCCTGATTCTGGCAGCTGGTAAAGATGAAAACCAGACACATTTCACAAGTGGCACAAAGTTCCTTTTAGAAAAGATTTCTTAAATCATCACTTTCAGTTGTAGCCTGATCTTTACTCCTTGTCCCAGTTCTCTCCTTGAAAGGCATTCAACAGAAGCAGAATCCAGGAACTACAAACAAACAAACTGACACTCTGGATTCTCATAATGGATCAGCACAAACTTGTTAAGTCAAATTTGTCTGTGATGGATGGAGATTTGAAGGGGATAGAACCTGTAAGTTCTCAATACCCATCCTTTCCTCATGGAGTGGTTTTGGAATCAAACCAGGTATGAGGCGTGACTCCACACTGGAGTAGTTAATTTCTTCCAGTTATGCTCAATTGTTTAATTTTTATTTCTGTGTTTATTTACTGCATGTAGCAACTTTAGTTACTGTTAGACATTGCTTAGAGAAGCAGAGACCAAACATAGTGTTTTCATATCTGGGGAGAGCATAGTGTTTAGGCTACTTGGTAAAACTCAATTGTGCTGACTTAATGCCATAACCTTCTCAAAACATCTCCTTCACCTCTGCTATTTCTGCACTAATGGCAGAATCATTAATATTGCATCATTTCATCAGCAACCTCATTCATAATCCAGTGAATGACCTACAGCCAAATAAGTTTGTGGGAAAATCCCTACCGATTTCAAAAGTTTTGATAAGATTCCTATAATATCTTTCTTTGCAATAGGGGTCTGTCAAAAAACAGAAAATGCTTTTCCAACTTGCCATTTTTAATAGCGGTTACATTACTGCATGTCCTTATTCTAACATACCGCAGAATACTTTCATATGCGCGTTCTATTTCATATGGTATACATTCTGGTTAAATACAGGAACACAGCAAGATGAACTGTAGATTCACCATATAGTCATAACATGACACTTTAAAAAAATGCTATCCCAAGTGTCTACTGTACTGAGATACTGTGCCTAGTGAAACCAGACTCTGACCTCCACACCCAAATTGAACAACACAAGGTTAAATATCAAGGAAGCATGTCGAAAATGTCTGCAAATAAAAACTTATGCTGGGAAAGGCAGTCAAATGAGAATTGGTAGGCTCCACTGCAGGGGAGAAGATACTTCAGCAGTATCTTTGGTGAAACCTGAAAAGTGTTTTGCTATATTGTCATGGGTTCAGCAGTAGCAGTCATTTTTCTCCTTCTTAGTAGGAGAAGCGCTGTGTTTTTGACTTGTGGCCTGAGAACAGCGCTGATAACACCAATGTTTTAGTTATGGCTTAGTGATGTTTGGTCTGGCCAAGGACTTTTGGAGCCTCATGCTCTGCCAGGGAGGAGGGGAAG